>PVIU01003947.1:64510-135534 GCA_004026605.1 Ondatra zibethicus
TACGTAGGTAGGTAGGTAGGTAGGTAGATAGGTGAGTATGTAGGTAGGTAGGTAGGTAGATAGGTGAGTACGTAGGTAGGTAGGTAGGTGGTTGAGTAGGTAGGTAGGTAGATAAATAACCTAATGTAATTTTAGGCATCATTGAGGAAATATTCACTTAGAACAAGGATTTAAAGCAGTACTTCTCAATCTTCCTAATGCTGCATGCAACCCTTCAATACATTTCCTCATGTTTTGGTGACCCCCAGGCACAAAATTATTTTGCTGCTACTTCATAACTGCAATTTTGCTACTGTTATAAATTATAATGTAAATATCTGATATACGACACGTTTCCCCCCTCCCCCAAAAAAAGAGCTGGGTCATGACCCATGGGTTGAGAACCACTGATTTAAAGATTGACTCAATTAGTTATTTCAAACTACCTCTAAATTCTCAATAAGCATTTCTCAACTAACAAAAATAAGCAGATGTGGGAAGAAAGGGGAGGGAAAACAGTTTGTCCCTTTGAAGCTTACATGCTTAAGAATAACGCATGCACTGGGTGGTGGTGGTGCACACCTTTAATCCCAGCACTCGGGAGGCAGAGGCAGGTGGATCTTTGTGAGTTTGAGGCCAGCCTGGTCTACAGAGTGAGTTCCAGGATAGTCAGGGCTACAAAGAGAACAACTGTTTAAAAAACAAAAACAACAAAACAAAAATAAACAAACAAACAAAAACCATGCACACTGCTACAGCGGACAGGCACACCTGGGGGAAGCTGAGTCTTTAATCACACAGGAAGCTCATCGGTGTCCGTGTGCTGTGAGTACCTGGACACATTCAAAGATGTCCTGCTCTATCACCGTCCACCCACCCCCTTGAGACAGGGTCTCTCACTGAACCTGGAGCTAGGTGGACAGTCAGCAAGCCCCAAGGACTTCTCTCTTTTCCTTCTCTAGTGCTAGGGTTACAGGTGCAGGTGGCCGCACCCAGCTGGCTCTCAGGTCCTCAGGCTTAAGCAACAGTGCTGTTATCTACCGAGCCACCTCCCATCTTCAGGAAACTCGTTCTTCGGGCTGTCTGCCCTCATCCCCTTCCTCCCCTGCATTAGTAAACAGGTAGGAGAATCACAGCTTACAGGTTAGAGAGCGTAGGTGATGAGAGACTGCCGCCTTACAGCCCATGTGCAGAGGTTCAAAGGCCAAGCATGACCTCTTTCAAACTTGTAACTGCATCAAAGACGGCTACAGAATGAAGGGAAACTTGTCTTCCCTTCTCAGAGAAGGACAAACACATTATTTTTCTGGTCTCCAGACATGGAAGAGGAACACTACACTCTTCTTGGCTCGATGGGTTTTCAAGGCATATCATAGAAAAGGGTAAATATGAAGAAAAATGGAGGAGGAAAGGTGTTAGCAGACACACACCGACTGTGTGGAGGGGTCTTTCGGGAGTCTAAGTCACGGCTCTCCTTACTTTATGCTAACACAGGCCCTGAGAAGGAAGTGATTTGTCCCAAATCACAGCAAAAAGGCAACAGCATTTGAATGAATCTCCGGCTCGGAAGCTCTTCACGCCAGTCTTATAAATAGGGAACACGTCTCTCTGCAGCCAAAGCAACAGCTTAGGCAGCTTAAAGGCTGGGTGGAGTCACCTTGACAGGCACTAGCAGATCATGGAAGTGCTAGCTCCCTGGAGGCCAGCAGGCATAAACCATCTGGAATACTGTCCTCACCCTCAGTGGGTCACCAGAACATCCCCAGTGAATGAATTAGCATACAGGTGTTTCTAGTCCCAAACAAAGCTTTGAAATCCACCTGAGCTCAGAAATTTGAAGGCGGCGCACCAACAGGAAGGCCTGGATGGGGCCCAGGCTGACCTCTCCAGGCTATTTAGAAAATACTTGCCCTCTGAGAAGTTGAGGAAAACTTCCATTTGGCACCAGCGGACACCTCCTGAATGCTCAGCAGACACCAGTCAGTTTTGCCCTCTGGACCTGCTCATTTGCCCCAAGGAACCCATTGAGGACACTTTTAATGACTTCCAAACTCTAACCTCTATTCTAAGAGTGTCCCCACTGTGCTGGACTCCAAGTGGCCTTCTACCCATCTCTTCCTTCCAACAGGACTTTGCCTCTACTGCATTAGGAGTGGATTTCTGAGCTAATAGGTGAGGGGTGGACATCCAGCTTTTCAGATCTCCAAGGAGGGCACCTTTGCACAATCATGTATGTTGAGGGAGGAGACAAGGACAGAGACAAGGACAGATAACAGCTGGCTGGACACCCCACCTCCTCAAACCTTGGGGGCCGAGCCGCTGAATCCACACCCCTATGTATCCAGGGTTGATGTAGGCACAAGATCACATTTGCCCTAACTAGACCCACCCTGGCTTGCAGGGATGTCCAGCTGTGCAGGGTGGGACTGGGTAGGAGCAGGAATTTACAGTCTCACTCATAAACTGTGTCTTCCCCCAAATAATCTCATCCACAGAACCCGAAGACTTCAAGAGTTAAATCCTCCCACTCCCCCAGGTCTGGTACTGAATTCATTATGTGGTCCATGGTGACCCTGAATCTCAGCTCACATAAGAGATTCCCAGAGGTTAGCAAGCATAAACCATCTTGGATACTGTGCTGGGATTGTAGGTGAGCATCACTGATGCCTGGTTTATATGGTGCTGAGGATCAAACCCAGGGCCTTGCATGCTAGGTAAACATCACACTCACAGCTCCCATTCTTGATGCGACCTGCCATCCCACCTCGTGTCTTCCCTGCCCCCCTTACTCTCCTCCAGCTACAAGAACTTTCCTTTCCTTCCAGGTCGACTTTGGACCAGCTCTCCGGGCTTGGAGACCGGCCCCAGCCCGCCCGGGCCTGGCGAACGGGGTGCGGCCGAGTCGTGCTGGGACAGCTCCACGCTGCCTCCGGGGCAGCCGCGTGCACTACTAGAACAGATCCCGCTGGGAGAGGAGAAGAGAGCTGATTTTGCAGGGGCCCGCAGGGAAGCGACATCCTGGGAATGGACCGGGGCTGGGGGGTCGTTATGGTGAGAATTGAATGAAAACACAAATGAATGGACCGCGAAGGTGGCAGATGGGAGTTGAGCCCAGGAGCGTGCCTACCGTTCGGCGAAGCCGTCAAGACCGACCCTCGGACACCTCGCAGCAAGGAGACGGTACAGGGTGCCAACGGCGCAACTTGACCCGAGCGGGAATTCCCGCGGCCGGGAAATGCCCGGCCCACGGGCAGAAGACGCCCAGGCGCTGCATCCCAGAGCCGCCCTGCCCATTGCCGCAGCCCAGAATCCGTAGCCCAAGGACGCCGCCCTTACCTGCCCTCTTCGACAGGCTCACTACGGCTCAGGGCGGTCATCGCAGCGCCTTCTCCTGGAGCCCAAGGCGGCGAGCCAGACCTAGTGCCCTCCGGGCTCCGCCCACCCAGGGGAAGGCCCACCCCCTCCCGCCCATTGGTCGCTTGCTAGGAATGAGCTCAGCTAATTGGTGGAGTCTTCCCCGCTCCCAGACCGCCCTCGTGGGTTCCAGCGGCAGACAGGTCTTCGTTGGGTCTCGCAAAATTGCGAGGTCCCAGAAGACAGGCTGGGTCTGCAACTATTATAGGTCCTCACATAGCGTGATTTGCTTCCTCAGAGCCCTTAAGTTTGCTCTAGTCTAGTTCCGCCCTGCCCTTTTGTTCCCTGAGTTCTTGGCGCTCCAACTTCTTGATTTCACAGGCGTTTCCCCACTGGACCACTTGGCTCTTGGGAGTGGTCCAGAGCAAAGCAAGGTCCTACCTTATCCCTGGGTCCCTTATTCTAGAGACTGTGTTGAACTGCTTGTGAGAAGGGATTCATCCTACAGCACCCTCAAGTGGCTTCTAGGGCAGTGGTCAGCGCCAGCACATAACTCCACTATAGGTGCTAGTTGGGAGTTGTCCCCAGTCTTTGTTGTGAATAGAACAACCTTTCCAACACACCTAGCCTTGGTGCTGGAGGAGGTAATTTACATATCCAGTGTATATATAGTATTCAATGGCAGCCTTTCCAGTTGCCCTTTGCCTTCCCTGCAGGTGAACTGGTGGGACCACGGCTGGGCACAAGCAGTTTGTCATTTTCACCTGCTCAGAGGGCGGGGCTTAACCACTCCCCCCAGCAGAAAAGAACAGGACACAGGTGCTTCAGCTGCTGTTTATTGACACTCAGGTGGGCACTATAGCAACAGGCCTGGAGATGCTGCACAGTAGAATGGGAGGTGGAGGGTGTGACTGCAGTGACAGCTGAGAAATGCGCAAGGAGCAGTGGGGGAGGCCAAAGCTGTTGGGGAAGCAAGTCCGGCCCGGGGCAGAGGTTATTATCTATACAGGAACATGGGCCCCATGCCTTAAGCCCCTACTCTTGCTGTCTCCTGACTCCAGGCCAGGGCTGGGAGTTCTCTGGGCAACTTTCTACAGGAGCAAAGTACACAGAGATGTTGCTGCCCCTTTGTGATAAAGCCAGAGGGTTTCCAATTCTGCATTCCTGTCACCCCTGGCTTGGGTAGGACCATATGACAGACAAACAGCTGGGCTCTATTCCATGTTTAAGCGACAGTAATTTCCCCGGGTGTCCCAGCCCACCAGCGCCACACTCTGGCCCAGAGTGAGCACTACAAGCGTTGCTGGCCTAATGGATGGTATGGGGGAGGGGATGCGACAGGGGCTAGAAGAGGGGCTCCAGAGGGCCATCAAGACACAGGCACTACACGCATGGTGTTGGTGAAGCCAGAGCCAGGGCGCCACCCAGTCAGCACAATGACCACATCT
This sequence comes from Ondatra zibethicus, assembly GCA_004026605.1. NCBI lineage: Eukaryota > Metazoa > Chordata > Mammalia > Rodentia > Cricetidae > Ondatra > Ondatra zibethicus. The sequence continues at coordinate 69,292 of PVIU01003947.1, forward strand.
CCCTTCTTGAAGAAGCCTCGGGCCTTGCCTGAAAGAGCAGAAAGGTTGGTGAGTAGAGGTTTACACTTGGGATAACTGCCCCAAAGCCCCACCCAGCCCTAACTGAACAACCATTACTCTTTCCCACCACCAAAAGGTGGCCCTTACCTCCTTCCTAGCCCAGACACCAGCCAGGAAGGGGCAGACCAGGGAAAATGCCCCCAAGAGCTACCACCTACAAACACAATGCTGGTAGGGGACTACACGGCCCGACCAATTCTTCTTCCTAACACAAGATGGCGCAAGCCTTCTAGCCTAAACAAAGGCTGAGTCCAGACTGCAGGGACCTTTGGAGATCAGATCAGTCAATTTATACTTGGCCAGCCTTCCCCAAGGTCAGAGTCCTCTCACCTCCTGATATCCAACCATATACAGGTGGGTTCCACCTACAGCACAGTAACTCCATTCACGCTTAAGAAAACCTCAGTAATGAGAAGAGGCAATTAATTTTGCCTTGGGTACCAAAGAGGGTGAGGACAGACAGGCTCAGGCCAGGACTTGAGAGAATGATAGTTTCAGGAACCCCAGCAAAGCCATTGCCCAGCACCCTATAATCTTGCTTCCAGCTACATACCAACATTCATGGCCAAATTCACACGGAGGTCTACATCCTCAGCCCAGGCGTCCTGCACTGCATCCTTACACAGCACAGGGAAGATGCCACGGTACAAATGGGCCTGGCGAGCTGTCTGGGGATTGCGCGTCACAGCAATGATGGGAGCACGCGGGCGGTACCTGGCCACCTGGTGAGCACTCCTGGGGTAGGGAATAGGTTGGATAGACCGTCCATTAAACAAGTGTCCCAAGACCCAGGAAGCACCTTCAATATAGCACACTCTCTAATACAACTCTGAGCCATAGGCTTCTCCCACTGGAAGTTTACTCTGCTCCAAAGACCAGAAAGCCTCTCCACTCTGCCCTCTGACCTAAGCTGCTTGTGCTGATTTCAGTATGGGTAATTCCACAGCTAGAATCCCTTCCAAGTAGAGGAAGGCAGTTTTGGTCCAATCTCACTAGCACCCATAGCTGCTAGCAACATATACAAACCAAGCAGCACGTGCCTAGCTCCAGACTTCTGGCATCTGGAAACAGCAGCAGCAAGGGTCAGACCCTGGGAGCCAATATTAAGACTGCAATACTATGGCATTCCCATGGCAGTCCCAGCAGCTGAACTCTAGCACCCAAACAGACTTGATAAAAAAGGCTTTATAAATCTAGGTGGAGACCAGGCAGGTACAGGAATGCTTTGCCTATCTATATTTTTTGGGCATGTAGGGATCCCTCCTTAACCTTTTGACAAGAGAGTGTCTACTTCTATTATGCGTTTTTTTTTTTAATTTTCTTTTCCTGAGACAGGGTTTCTCTGTAGCTTTGGAGTCTGTCCTGGAGCTAGGTCTTGTAGACCAGGCTGGCCTCGAACCCAGAGATCCACCTGTCTCTGCCTCCTGAGTGCTAGGATTAAAGGCGTGTGCCACCACTGCCCGGCGTGTTCCAGGCACACTGAATTAAATGACCAACCTCTGAAGACATACAAGAGGTATTGGGAGACAAAGCCCAGCAGAGAATAAATACCTTCTTCACGCGGGCTTTGAAGGAAAGAGGTGGTTGCTGCAATCAGGAACTCCGGTGAAACCCCAGAAGTCTAGAGCTATTGGCCAAAGTGCGGGCAGTGCTGAGGCCCAAGATCAGTACCCACTACTACTCAGTCCATGAACATAGGCTTAGCCCAGGTTAGACTCAAACTTGTGACCTTACTTGCCCTGACTCATGAGCACTGAGATTATAGACATGGGACCTGAGACCTGGATTTTTACTTATGTATTGTTTAGCATGTGTGGTGCCCACATGCAGAGCCCAGAGGTTGACAGTGGGTATCTTCCCCTAATACTCTCCACCTTATCCTTTTTCACTTTATGTGCAAGGGTATTTTGCCCATATGAGCACCTATGTACCAAATACATGTAATGCCTGTGGGTTTAGAAGAGGGCACTGGATTCCTCCAAGACTAGAGCTAGACAGTTGTGAGCTACCACGTAGGTGCTGAGCGGTCAGGGGCCTCAAAGGCCAATAACCGCCCCCATCTATTTTCTTGATTGGCTCGCTGGGAAGCCCGCAGTACCCTCCTGTCTACATGCATTTTTACCATAGGTGGATCCAACTTCAGGTCCTCATGCTTGTGCAGCGAACACTTTACCCACTGAGACGTTATATCCAATCCCTCCAGGTGGGATTTTAAAATGCTTACGGTTATTAGTGTGTGTGCCTGCTGGCATGTGTGTGAGATCAGAAATCAGTGTGCTCCTCCCTTCCTTGGGTTTGGGGGACCGAATACAAGTCAGGCTTGCATAGCAATTTTATCATCCCTTCAAACGAAATTTGTAAAGACCCCATGGTAACTAAACTAAGCAAAACTATTTGCTTCCAGTTCATTGTGAGGCAGGCTGTGAACTTACACTGGAGCCAAATGGTTTGGTATACCTGAGTGCTGCCTGGAGTCTTTTGGTGGCAGCCAAACTTGGCCCAAAGCCACTCTCGGGATCCCCAAGGAGGGACGCCAATTGAGTAGGATGTCCCCAGGGAGCCACTACCGCCTCCTACCTGCCAGACTTGGTGAGCACGATAATGGCCCCACCGCAACACTTGAAAGAGGCCTCCACAGCGCCCACGGCAGCAGCTTCTGTGGGGTCACTGGTAATAGGCGCCAGGCGGCGGAGTTCCTCGAATAACTGCAGGTGGTAGATGGCGGCCTCTGCCTCACGGGCAATCTAGGGGAGCAACATCCGTCCAGAGGGACGAGGGGGGGGGGACACAGCTTTTGTCAGAGCTTTAGCACAAATGGAGAGGGAGGAATCACAGACAACTGGGAAGGAAGATGTCCTGGGCACAAAAGGGCCAGGAGCAGAGTCAGTACATGCTCTTAAGTGAGCAAGATCAAAAATTCTACAGGAACCATCCTGCACCGGCGCCTGTGACTTCCAGTGTGCCCATGAGAGAATCCTTTGGTCCTGTCCTATCATGACCTCCTTGTCTGCCTTCCTGAAAGAGAGGCTGGATCCAAGCTCAGGCACAAGGCTACACTAGTTGCCTTTTCCTGAAGTGGCTGGAGCACAGAGTAGTTATCCTATACCAATACCTGCCGTTAGGGCCCTACCTGCCAGACTCCGTCAGAACTATCAAAGCTGCCGCTAAACACTTATAAGAAGCCTCCACGCTGCCCATGGCCATGGCCTCCATGAGGTCTGTGGAGTGACTGGAGGCTCGCACAAGTTCTTCAAACAGCAGACGGTGGAACATGGCTGCCTCAGCCTCCCGAGCTATCTGTAAGGTTTAGGGTAGGAGGGATAAGGAAGAGGGATGAAGAAGGCAAAAATAGGAGAGACAACACATGGAAAGACAGGGAGGAATTAATCAGAGAGGAAGTATAGTTAAACCTGTCCTGTGGACAGATACAGAGGCAGGGTGGTCAAAACTCACATGCTCTCAAGAGTGGTGTGTAGGACTTTTGATTTCCATTGCTTACTTTGCTTCAATACAAGTTCCTCCATCCAGTTGGGATTTTCCCCTTAAGCACTCCCGTACCCTAAAGCACTCCCTGAGCTTGAGATAAGATCTTTCTGTGTCCCTTACTGACCTTAGCCATACAAGTGCTGGGATCATGGGAATGCACTATCAAGTTTAAAAGGATAAAGTGATATGCCCTAGGACCTTGACACAGGAAGATGCCAAGGTAGAGGCCACATCACTTCCACTGACCACACTGCCTCATGATACAGCTTACAGGAAGGAATAGGCCCTAGGACCCTCTTCACATGGCTGTCTGCCTACAACAGCTTACACAGACTCAGGAGCTTTTGCTCAGTGTTTACAGTGGAAACATTGGGGCAGTCCTGGAAGCTGGGGTCAAGGGTCAAAAGAGCCAGTGTACCAGTTCTAAACAGAGCTGTGAAAACTCTGGCTTACTCGAGAGTAGTACAAAACGAGCAGCCATGTGAAGAGACCAATGCCTGTGAAAGCATGCGGGGATGTCTCAAGACACGGATTAAAACTTAACAATTAAAACCATTGGGAGATAGCAAGTGAGTTACATTACAGGCTACCTGCTCAGGTCAGACCAGATATTAGAAAGGTAAGAACTGGAATGCAATAACCACTAGCATCTTAGTATCGGAGGGATGAGAAGGAGCAGCAAATCATCTCACGGATTTGATAGTATAAGCAGATTCACAGGTGGAAAGTATTCTTTTGGTTAAGAACGGAATACATGCAGCGCAAAGGACCAACAACCATAGCTGGGATGCCTAGCTCATAATTACAGGTCATGAACTGCACCAGTTAGACACAGGAAGAGACAGCAGACAGGTAAAGGGAGAGGCTGTCTGAGTGTTAATGGATGGCAGAGAAGCTTGGACCCTATGAAGGGGCAGCCACAGTCTGACCCAGACTTTGTGTCTCATCTTCTGAGCAGCACCATGCAATCCCAGCCTCAAGGCAGTAAATGTTTATTGCTAAGACTGTAATTAATATCTCATCAAACTCATCTTAGGGAAAGGTCTTGAGGTCAAACAACCTGCCCACAGCTATACATACATCTCTGTGGTTGCATGCTTCAGAATATCTGGTCAAAGTCAGCCATAACCTGTTCCTGACCACTCTGAGGCCAGATCACACAACTAAGCAGGTAACTAGAAAAGGGGTGAATGGTGTAAAATGAGGAAGGCAGCAACTATGGAGGTGACCAAAGGCACAAGGTTTTCTGAGCACTTTCCTGCCATGAGCAGCTATGTGAAGCCACAATGTTAATCTGAACAACAACCGCATGACACAAGCATGTGATGAGCCAGAGAGGCCCAAGTTATACACCCTTCTAGGACAGGGCTGGTCTCTGTCAGCTTCAGTACAGGCACAGACAAGAAGCCACAGAAAAGGTCACACAGTCAAGAATACAATTACCCCTGCAATCTGCACAAACTTAATAATTGGATAGCTATGCAAGAAAGAAAGGCAAGATGGCTAATCCAGAGGGTACTGTTTTCTCTCTTCTCAGATGTCTTAAATTTGGGGGCTTGTGGGAAACTGGGGACACAAAAAGGATAGGGGTCCATTGCTGGCTGAAAATGGAACAAAAGCTCAAAAAATTAATTCACAATACTCTTTCACCAGGCAGAAGGAAGCAGCCCTGTAACTGGCCCCTGAGTCAACTCTTTGGAAGTTCCAGGGCAGAATATAGGGCTGAGAACCTGGGCTTCTCCACCTATGAGAAGCAGTCAGCAGGAGATGCTCAAACTCTTAGCTAATCCTGCTTCATTCTCTGAATACTGGACTTGAGGCATGACTCAGCACATCTAGCCAGAGTTAGAAGTCTGAAAGAACATTCTCCCAGAGAAAAGTCTTCATAGTTCCTGTTGAGTCCAGAGCCTGCTGAGTTCCGCACCCACCTTCCACCCCAGCTCATTTGTAGCCTGCAGTGGAGAAGCATATGTCCATGAGACTAGCAGGGGATCAAACTGTAAGCCAAACCAAGAGACCAGCTGGGAACAAACTCTTGGCTTTTAAAAAAATAGAAACCTTTGGACCATGCAGATCCAATGCATCCTCTGACTGCATCCTAGGACTTAAATCCTTTTTTTTTTTTTGAGCAGGAGAAAGCGGGGCAGGACAGAGGCGGTGAAAGCACAACAGAAAAATCAAGAAGCATTCCTCCACACACTATCTCACTCTTTGCTGTGACGTGGGGGATGCAGAAGCCTCTGGACAGAGCTTCTTCTACCTCATGCTCTAAGGACTTACCAGGTGCTGCATGCGAACAGCCTCCAGAGGGTAGTCCCCTTTGGCTGTCTCTCCTGACAGCATGATGCAGTCTGCTCCATCTAGGACCGCATTGGCCACATCACTGCCCTCAGCACGTGTGGGGCGGGGCTTCTTGATCATGCTCTCCAGCATCTGAGGGGACAGACAAGAGCATCTGCTGAGACCAGGGTGAGACTCTGGGCCATGTGCGGTAATAAGTAATTGCCAAGATGACTCCCTGGGTAGTGTGTAGGTGCATGGAGCATTGCTCTGTACAGCTGCACACATCTGGAGAACAGGAACCATGGAACAAGACCAAGAGGTCTCTGTCTCTCTCTGACAAGGTTTCTCTGTGTAACGACCCTGCTGTCCTGGAACTCACAGAGATCCACCTGCCTCTGCCTCCTGAGTACTGGGATTAGGTGTGTGCCACCATCACCCAGTGACCCAGGTCTCTTAGCCATAATACATGAACAAAGGGAGAAGCACATGCCTGTGTGGCGCAGATGACAGGCTTCCCAGCTCGGTTGCATCGTCCAATCATCATCTTCTGAGCCAGGAAGACCTTCTCTGCAGGAATCTCAATGCCCAAATCACCACGAGCCACCATGATTCCATCACTGGCCTCCAAAATCTCATCAAACCTGATGTAGAAAATAAAGATAATACAGAACAGGAAACATAAAACATAACCAAGGATGGACAGACGCTTTCCTGAAATTCCGACTCGGGTTCCCTCAAGGGTCACACCCACAGGCACACAGAAGTGATGGGACACCAAGACAACCTGGATACCCAGAGTAGGCTGCCGATCTCGCCTGCTGGGCTTCAACACCACTGAGAAAGTGAGGGGTAAGGTTACCGTCTGGATCTTAGACCCGTCTACCATGCTTTCTCTAATGAGTACTTCCATAAGAGAGAATGAGGCAGCCAGTGCTTCTACAAAGGCCCCCAGATTCATTTAGCTCAGGATTCTGAGTGCATCCTTTGCGGTACCTCATCCCCAAGTACCCTTAGGGCTGAAGGAACACCAAGATCCATCCACCAGTACCTATGGTTTATCAAGAAAGAACAGATGTCAAACTAGTCACCCTATTTTGCCTCATCTCCATGAACACCACCAACTTAACCAAAGCATCATGTGATGTCCTATGGGAAGCTGACTGGAACATTCTTCATCAGCATCATTAATTATGTCTTCTAATCAAAGATCATGAGGCTACAAGTTTCAGCATAGATACCAGGACCTGAGCTTCCAGGTGGGTCCCATGATGCCCTGACTCAGGACACACCTTCCCCTCCAGAAGGCTGGGCCATGAGAAGGGGTCCCGGGACTCACCTGCGGACGCCTTCATGGTTCTCGATTTTGCTGATGATCTTGATGTTCTTGCCCTTCTCTCCCAGGACCTTCCTAACCTCGTGCACATCAGCTGCCTTGCGGATGAAAGACGCAAACACCATGTCTACATCCTGCTCCACCCCAAACTTCAGGTCCTGGATGTCCTTTTCTGACACAGCAGGGAGGTCCACAGCAGCTCCAGGGAGGTTCACCCCCTTCTTGCTGCCCAAGGAACCACCATTCTCCACCTCTGTCACCAGGAAGTCAGCGCCTGCGTAAGAGAGGTAGAGGACCAAAGTGATGAGGGTCCATCTTGTGGGAGGCCAGCAGGGTCCCCTGCCCCATCCCTGAATTCAGTGAAACACATGCAATATCACATTGAGGACACAGGAGCCATGATGAAGTGAGTACATTTCCTCACCTATAAACAATACTCCCAGGTTGCTAAGGAATTTAAGTTGAAGATGTGCTAGCCCTAGTACTAAAGAGGCAGATGCAGATAAAACTCGAAGACTAACATGGTCTACACACAGTGGATTCCAAGCCAGCCAGGCCTTGCCTCAAAACAAAAAGACACATGGCCAGGCATGGTGACAAAGGACTTCAAGGCCAGCCTCAGTTATTGGAAAGCTCAGCTCAGGCTACAGAAAATCCTCTTTTTTTAAAAAATATTTATTTATTTATTATGTATACACTATTTGTCTGTGTGTATGTCTCCAGGCCAGAAGAGGGTACCAGACCTCATTACAGGTGGCTGTGAGCCACCATGTGGTTGCTGGGAATTGAACTCAGGACCTTTGGAAGAGCAGGCAGTGCTCTTAACCACTGAGCCATCTCTCCAGCCCGAAAATCCTTTCTTAAAAACAAATGTAACCACGAATACCTAGAAACCATTTAAACAAATCACCAAGAAGTGATCTTAACTAGCATTTAAAGGGACACAGGAGTATCATACATGCCATATTGAGACCCACCTCCCACTGTGCTAGGACTGAAGGCTAAAGGTGTGTACCAACCACTTGCCCTCGGTGGGGTTTGGGGTTTTTTGAGGCAGTATTTCAGACGGGAGAGGGATGCAGACAAAGAATAAACTTCAGATCCTCTGGGGATGGAAGCCAGGCCATCATACATGCTAGGGAGTGCTTCTCCAAAGGAGTTCTTCCTAATACATTCCATTTCACAGAGTTCTGGATATGGGACTGTCCACGGACATTGCCCAGACATACCTTTCTCCTTCACCTGCAGTGAAATGAGCCCATCATCGACGTAGATCTTGCTGCCCACCTCCACCACCTTACAGATGTTCTTGTAGTCCAGCCACAGGATGTTCTCGTCACACTTCTCCATGTAGGCATTGTCTAGGGTGATCTTCAGGGTGGCTCCCTTTTTCAGCTCCACTTCTGCAGTGCCGCTCTGTAGATTCAAGATAGCACATGCTGTATGAACTGTAGCGGGCAGCACTTCTGACGGGGATGCTCAAACCCCAGCTCACCAACCAAGAAACCTCCTTCCTTTGATTATTCTGCCTTTCCATATTTTGAGGAAATAGGGCCAAAAATACCCATGTTCACAGGGAGACCTAAGTAGGCTTAAAAAGAAAAATGAAAACAGCAATAATACCCTTGACACATAATATTTCCTAGCTATGCAGATGAAAACGGCAATGAATAAAATATTCTCATTTGGGGGCTTGAGATGAAAAGCACTTATTTTTCATGCAGAAGATCTAGGTTGATTGTCAGCACCCATATGGCGCTTTACAAGAATGCATGAACTCCAGTTCCAGGGGATAGACATATTGTACTCCATGTATGTGGTGCACAGTCACACAAAACACCCACATCCAAAACCCCCATCATTTATAGATCTAAGTTCTAAAACACCCACCCAGACAGTCAGAAGCTAGAGAAGGCCACCAGAAAGACAGGGTGGCTTGTGCCCATGGCACTCCTGGCTTCCTAGGATACTCACGCCTTTGATGAGTCCAGTCCGGATCTCAGGCCCCTTTGTGTCCAGAGCCACAGCAACAGGCCGGTAAAGAATGGGATCAGAGGCGAAGCTTTCTGTGGCTGCACGCACGTTCTTGATAGTTTCTGCATGGTACTGGATAAAGGAGGAAGGGAGACTGATTGACAGGCATTCTCCATACCTGACTCCAGTTCCTATTCTGTACCTTGGAGGCCAAGTTGACAGATCACAAAAGTGTCTAAAATCTAATCTTCCCTCCCCCTGAATCTTAGCAGTAAACACTCTTCCTTCTACACGACAGCATCACTGCCTCTCAGGGCTACAGCTTTGAACACATCTACCACAGCATCATTTTAATAGCAAATCTTGGGAACATTCCACCAAACCCATCATAAGCAGGAATGTGACGCTAACCTGCTTTTAAAGCAGCTGTCTGTGTCCCTTCAGTTGCTCGAGTAACCCTGAGGCAGGTAAAGAACCCGGACTTGTATTTGAAGTCTGTCCTGGCAGTCTGTGTCAGTCTGTGTTCACTATCGATCCCAACTTCAATTCAAACTCAAAGTTGTTGACTTAAGTGACCAATGGCCCAAGCTGAACAGCTCATTGCTCAGTCATGCAGACACCTCCTTTCACAATCACTTTCTCAGGTCTTGGGACAGGTGACCAGCGGCCCATCTCTGACAGAACTGCCCTTTGCTAGTCTTCATTTGCCATAGGGCTGCCCAAAGGACTTTTCCTTTTTCTATCTGGGACTCAGCCAAGACAGACCAAGCATTTGTGGATGGTGCAGATCCATGTGACACCACTGATAACGGGACATTTATTACATCACATTATGGGCTTTGTCCTTTAACCATGGTGGGCAGGAAAGACACCTGCAAACCTGTTATCTCTAGGAGACAGGGGCAGAGAGGGAACCAGTCCTTCAACAGTGACTACTGACTGCCTTGGTTTTTTTTTTAGAGAGTTCCATATAGTAGTTCATTTCCATTGAAGAATTATGGCTGTATAATTTCTACTTTATAGGACCTACAACCTTTCCCACTGGCATAAGATAAATATGAGTGAGGCTGAACCCAGATTTGTTCTTACCGATATACACACTTCAGCCCCTAAGTGTCCTAAACAAACACACATCTTGCTTGTCCTTGTGCATAAAACTGCATTATAATCCTACTAACAAGAACACTGGGAGGTCTATCATTAAAATTCTCTATATGGCTAGCCCTTGCTACACTTCTGGGAGGTGACTGTTTTCCACTGTCACAGCTATGACTTTGCTGGCACGTTACCAAATGGTGACAACTGGCACCCATCAGTGTCATCCTTGGGGAGGTTCTAAATTTAGGCCGTTTAAAAAAGTCAGTGTGGCAGTACAGCCCTGCCTGCTCAGGAGGGACGACACACATCTTGCCCATGCGAACACCAAGAAGTACAATTAAGAGGCTGCCAAAACTGTCAAAGGATCAGATGCAGCTGGTAGACGTTCCTGTCAGAGGGTGGAAGTGCAATTTCAGTGTCTCCAGGAGTACTTAAACCACCAAGATCGCAGCAAAACACACCCTGGCTCCTCACAGAAGAAACACATGCAGTAAGAGACCTGACACACCATCAGACTGCTTGAATCACATGCCCTAACAGAACAACTTCAGATCAGCTTCCCAAAGGGGCTAACCTCATCCTAGTATAAACCCTAAAAATAAACTTACAAGGGCAACAAATAAATAAATAAAAGGTCAATCTATGAATAAAATTCAAAGTACAGATAATCTCCAAATGCCTCCGTAGTTAAAAAATCAAGCTGGAATTGGCCTCACCCAGGTCTCGATAACCTCATTAGCCACTGCCATCTCAGCTGTGTGGTATTATTTTACTGGATTCAAGAGCCATGAAACCTAAAGGTCATGTCCCCAAATTTATTTTTGCCCATCCTGCAAACCAGAGACCACACAGACTCTACTTGCAAGTGGATCTAATTCTGCCTCTGGGTTAGGCTTACCCTTGAGTTTAGTCCAGGTAGCTCCTGCCAAGAGCGGTGGAACATGGAAAGCATCGATCTCTCCCTCTTTTTGGTTTGGAATAGGATCTTGCTATGTTTATGTTCCCAAGGCTAGCCTCCAAACACCATGTATCCCAAGCTGGCCTTGAACTCAATTCTCCTTCAGGTTTTATGCTACCACACCTTACAAGGATGTGTCCCGTACCCATACTGCTCAGGTGCCTACTGGACCATCCTAAGCACCATGCATGACATTTGGGAGCTGGCCTCCGCCAGGCTGTTTACGATGAAGAGTTCTCATGTTCTGGAAGGAGGGGTTCACTTCTTGAACTGTTCTTCTGTCTCTATTTTTAGTTCAAACAACTCCCAAAGGTCAGAGGGCAAAATAGAGCACTCTGAACAGGACATAAAGAAACCAAGAGGCAGGTTGGCCTGTCCCTCCTCCATTGATGCCAGTAGGAAAACCACAGTGAAGCATAAAAGTATTTTAAATGTAGCTCTAAGATGCCTCCACCTGCCCAACTGCTAGAATGGATTGTTCTAAACTTGAAAGCACTGGAACAAATGGGCTTTCCTAACAGCTGCCATCTGCTCCTTGCGTTCGGCCTCCCCTCAGCATCAGTCAAAACATCTAAGGACCAGCCCCAGTTCAAATGCATTCCTACCTCACTCCTATGAAGGGCACTAGACTCAGCCTCAAGTGGAGACCCCTCTGGACCTGCCTAACCACCTTGGGACTGAACTAAGTCAGAAGCAATCTTCTGTATGACCTTTTGGTCACCAGACCCATAGGAGTCACTGCAGAAACCCGCAGGCGTGGATGTCATGTGTGGTGGAGCAAAGACACATGATAGCCTAGAGGGGTTCCAGCTAAACCCTCCCTGCCTTCTTTTGTGAAGGTTAAGGGCAGAGACAGCCCTGGTCCTTGACAAAGCAGGCCTTGTTTGTCCAGGCCAATGAAGGTGGCAGGAGGGAAGGAATCAGGGATGGGCTAGGACCATGTCTCATTCCCAGAGAAACCCAGACTCACACCTGTTCTAAGCTCTCATCGCAAACAAACACCACACCTCCTGTTTCCCATCAATATCCCAGCACCCAGTTGAGACCCACCTCATGAGTTCCATGAGAGAAGTTGAGACGAGCCACGTTCATTCCCGACTTGATCATCTCCTTCAGCATCTCCACAGACCGGGAAGCAGGACCTATCGACAGACATCGAAAGCCACAGTGAGTAAGCCATGAGCACTTAAGAAAATGCACAAAATCGGTTCAACATCAAAACTCTTCATCCTTTAATTGCTTTTTAACCATTAACTCCAAAAATTAACAGAAAGTATTATACTAGTCAACTTTAATTTAAATATGAGGGGGAAACACTGCCATTTTCTACAATTTCTTCAGGGCCCCACATAATCAGGCAAGTGGAGGGAAGAGTCAGACAGTTCTTTCCCTTCGAGACACACATGGAACTACTAATGTTGGTGACACAGACCACATGAAAAAGATCTGGCCGGAAGATACCTTTAATCCTAGCACTTGGGAGACAGAGGTGGGTGGATATCACTGAGTTTGAGGCCAGCCTGGTCTGCAAAGTGAGTTCTAGGACAGCCAGGCTTATTAAAAAGAAACCCAATCTCAAAAAACAAAACAAAGATGATCTGAGGTCTCTGAAATCATCCTATAAAGACCCACTAAGGAAGACACCCTGAACTCCACCTACTGCAGAGAACTAGGCATACTAATTCTTCATGGCCACTTCCTATGACTTCTATTCCCTAGAAATGTGTACAGAGCCCCACTTAGAACCTAGCTTAGCTTTGTAATTGTTTCGCTCTTCAGGAGACAATGAGGTAGGAAGCCTCCGTTTAGGGGAAGGCCACACTCACCAATGGTACAAATGATGCCAGTGTTGCGGGCCGTGATGGGTGCAGAGTCAATGTCCAGGCGGCACATATGTTCCAAGAAGGTGTCAGCCATAGCTGCATGGAGCTGCTGGGTTTGAATGAAGGCAGTCCCCGCTTCACTGTGTGGTTTCGGCATGGTTCCTGAGGTCCTAGGGCCCAGAGAGTTGAAGAGTGCAACTTAGACTGGGCAGTGCTTAATGAGCCACTTGGCAGAGGTGGCCGTCTCCCACTTACACATTAACCCAATACGGTTGCTTTGTGTACAATTCACGCAGGCCTGGCACGTGCTGGTTATGTGGATGCTCCTCAAATTGGGCAAAGGGTTCAATGTGACCGTGAGCAAACAGCAAAGACCTTGATGAATGAAAGTCACTTCCTATCCAATGCATACAGTCCCAGGGAGCAGTGTGAGCAGGATTCAGACATGAGCTGCTGTCAACTGTGACAGCTTCACACCAACACTACAAAGAACACTTGACATACATGAAGAAACTTCCCCAAAAGTTGTAAGAAGAAATATCCTCCCAAACAAGTCCTTTTTAGCGCCAGGGTTCTAGGTTTTCACTGGTTTCATTGGCTAAGTTTATTCTTTAGCTTCTATTAGGCAAAAGAATAAGATCCAAATGACAGACAGCAAAAAAGCAGTTTTCCTGGGCAGGAAGCAAAAATCAGCAACATTTACAAGACACAAAAGCCAATTTTGCACACAAGAGCACTGGAACAGCTCTGAAGTCATTACAACTTGACTAAGGAGTCTCCTGTAACCTCGGAAACAGAACTGCCCCGAGTAGCTAGCTACTCTGGAGGGCACAGAATCCACTCTGTAGCCCAGGCTGACCTTCAACTATCTTTGATCTTCCCAAGTGCTGAGTCAGACCTGGCTTTCCCAGCCCCAGTTCTGACCATCTGGACTTCCCTCTATGTGTGATAGGTAGCGCATTCCCGGTAGCCCGAGCATTTGTTCCAGGTAATTAGCCACCCAGGTCACAATCCCAACAGCTGCACTGACCTTTGCTTTGGCTTTATTACTGCCTTACAACTAAGTGCTCACTGAGCTGGTTAGGACAGAACTCTGCATAAGCTCTGCGCTGTATTGACAAATGTAGAGAGGCTTGAGCAATGTTGGGCATCCTTCTCATCCAAGTTCTCAGACCAAGGGCCTCGAAAGCTCCAGAGCCTAAAGACTTCTCTAATAAGCCCCTCCTTATCCTCGCTCTCTGCCCTGCCTCCCAGTCAAAGGACACCCTCAGTCTACTGACTATGTGCTTTTTGCATGCCTGAAAAATACGCACCTATGTTACCCTGCTGAGACCTCTGCAACCTACTAGTGATCCCATGCAAACAGAGGCCTTTAAGTCTTCAACCACACAAATGGCGAACTTTTCACAGGACAAGTTTTCATTCTTTGTCGCTCAGGCTGGCCTTGAACTCATGGCAGTCTTCACGTTCCAGTCTCCTCGGTACTGGGATTACAGGGGGCACCCCTACATTCACTGCAGAATTTAAAACTAAAGGAGGCATGAGACCTCTAGCTATTGCCAGTTGCCAATATGGTTCACTCCTAACTCCCCCAACAGCCAACCTCTCCTCCGGGGTCTCCTTGGGCTAACCCCAGTAACTTGTTGTATTTGTTAAACTTGTTCTCAGTCCCATTAAGACCTCTCTGTCAAAATCAGTTCTGCCTCTTCACTTTCCCCAAATCTAAGGATGTCCCAGCTCCTTTGTCTATTCATGGTTGAAACAAGCATGGCTGGGAACTCTCATGGCTCCCAGCCATGCTTAGGTGGCTGCTGAAGGACAGCATGGATAGTATATCAAGTCGACAAGACACGAAAGCCTTGCTGTGACCATGATGGGACTATAACGATGGAGTCAGAGTGAGGGGAACAGACACCGAACCCACTTTCCCAAAAGCCACCAGGCGGCTCTTCTCTCCACCTGGGACATTGTGTCTCCTTCCCGAGGCCATACCTTTGGTTCTCTGGGCCTGGGCTTCCGGTGACATATTGCTGTTTTTTTGACTCAGGGTGGCAGCTCCTTGGCCCCACTTGGAAAGACCGCTCAGAGCTGAGTACAGTTTGCCCTGGAGAGCTGTATGAGGATTGAGGATTAAGGCAAAAGCTGAGTGTAACTAGAGTTCTCTGGGGAAATTACCTTAATAACCAGAAGTTGCTTAGAGCTGCTACACTGAACACACACACACACACACACACACACACACACACACACGAGAAGACATTATTAATGAAAACCTGGAGGTAAAAGTGACCCCTTACTGGCTCCCCTATGGTACTTTATCCCCCAACACCCAAAAATTGATATTTAGTTTTTAGGGGGTGTGTGGGCACTATGCAAAGATCAGAGGACAACTTAGGAGACTCTTTCTCCTCCCACCATGGAGTTCTGGGGATAGAACGAGGGTCATCAGAAACCATGTCCTTCACCACTGAGCTATCTCAGGGACCTTCATTGCTTTGTTTTCTTCTCTCTCTGGCATAGGCTCACACTATCCCAGGCTGGTTTCACTCAATGACTGACTCCCCCTGAAGTGTCTTTAAACCTATAATTTACCAGCATTCCTCTTGGCTGGCCTGGAACTCCATATGTAGTGCCTTTCCCCCAAGGTTGAGATTATAGGAATACACCACCTCTAGTTTATATAAAAGCCTACTGACCTCCACCTTATGATAAAAGAAAAAAGGCTCGCCGGGCGGTAGTGGCGCACGCCTTTAATCCCAGCACTCAGGAGGCAGAGGCAGGAGGTTTTATTTGAGTTCGGAGCCAGTCTGGTCTACAAGAGCTAGTTCCAGGACTGGCTCTAAAACTACAGCAAAACCCTGTCTTGAAAAACCAAAAGAAAAAAAAGAAGAAGAAGAAAAAAGGCTCAATAGGGTAAATGTCAAAATCACTAGTTCATTGTTACCTGGGTGGCAGTATTTATCACAACACTCCCTCCCCTCCTGTTCTGGAGATGTTATATACACCAGACTGGTTTTCAACTCAGAAATCCATCTGTTTCTGCCTTTTTTTCTCTTTTTTCTTTTTTTGGTTTTTCGAGACAGGGTTTCTCTGTAGCTTTGGAGCCTGTCCTGGAACTAGCTCTTGTAGACCAGGCTGGTTCTCTAACTCAGAGCTTCGCCTGCCTCTGCCTCTTGAGTGCTGGGATTAAAGGTATGTGTGACTGTGCCCAGCATCATATCCTTTGTTAACAAAACTGATGTGAAACGCTTTAAGAAAAAATAAATAAAAATAAATCTTTAAAAAGAAAGGAAAAAGGGCTGGAGCGATGGCTCAGTGGTTAAGAGCACTGACTGCTCTTCCAGAGGTCCTGAGTTCAATTCCCAGCAACCACATGGTGGCTCACAGCCATCTATAATGAGACCTGGCGCCCTCTTCTGGCATGCAGGCACACATGGAAGGAATGCTGTACACATAATAACTAAATAAATCTAAAAAAAAAAAAGTTACCTCTTCAGGCATGGGTTTTTTTAAAAAAAAAAAAAAAGAAAGGAAAAATTAAATGGACAGCTTTTGAAAATGATGTATTTATTTCCATGCATCCCAATAAAGCTCATGGGAATTATATGTAAAGCGTAAAGCCACATATCAGCCCTACGCCCTTCAGTATCACTCTGCTAAAATGGAAAGATGTGTGCTCTCTGCCTTTAGTCACAAGAACGCCCTGGAGGGCAGCTTCACTGACCTGGGAAGGGCAAATTCATCCATTGACCTCAAAGCTAAAGTGTCTAATAAAACCCATGGGAAAATTTCATGACCAAAACCTGTAAGTTCCACTTCAGTGTCCAGCAATTTTCTTTTCCTGTTTTGACAGCTCTCAGGCTTTGACAGCACAACCTTTGTACTGACATGGATGTTCTGATAGACAAAGGCTGCTGCCTGCAGGGCCCGGAAATGCAATTTAGCAGGTAAAATTTCAAAAATTATTTGGCCTTAGATACACAACCCAGTACATTTTCCCCATCTGGAATTAACCTGAAGTCTGCAGACTGGCATATCTTGCTACCAGATACAAAGTAGCAAATGTAATCAATGAATTGATACAATTAAATAGACACAAAATTGTTTCAAGTCCTCTACCAATCTAGACCCTAGCTCACTGAGCTACTTCTCTTCCTAGACTCTGACCTGGAACACTCCGGCCCCCTACCAGGGCTCTTCTGCCTATCCCATGGTCCCCACAACTCAAACCAACCAGGTTATAGATATATTTATAGAATACCCTTTCTGAGGTCTTTTCCAGCCCAAGAAAGCAGCCCCAGCCTTGGTTTCCTTGGGCAGGGTGGGCCTCCATGAAGGGCTTGCCCTATTGCCTACTTGTATAGTAGTGCCTGCCAGGACATGCGGCCCCTCCCATGCCAGCATCCTCCTCTTTAGGAGGCACCCACATGCACAGCCAACCTCCAGCCAGCAGCAGAAGCCTGGCATGTCCAATGACAGAAGCAAACACCGTGCTCAGGGGCAGGAACCTTACTCTGGAGCCTGAGCCCCTGCAGCAGCAGTATCTTCCTCAGAGCCATTGCCCCTCTGTGAGAAAGGAAACACCAGCCCAGGCTTCAGTGTGGCCTACATGCCGAGACATGCACAGGCCCAGCTCAGATCACCTTGGTTCTGCCCCGTCCCATCTGTTTCCCTCGTGTCAGGCACAAAGGTCATAAAAACAAATAAGAAAATAAATGCCCAATGTCACCCTGATTCTTAGAGCTGGCACTATTATCAGGCTGAAGTTTCATGCCTCACTCCACCAATTAAATCTTCCAGATCATTGCTGCCATTAAACTACCCTGGGGTGTGGAGAGAGGGTTTCTCTGTGTAGCTCCACAGAGCAGGCTGGCCTAGAACTCAGAGATTTGCCTGCCTCTGCCACCCAATTAAATGGGTGCATCCACCACCACTGCCTGGCTTATTTATTAAGACATGGTCTTACTATATAGTCCTGGCTACCCTAAAACTCAGGAGCTCCATCTGTCCCTGCTTCCCGAATGCTGGGATTAAAGGCATTTGCTACCATGCCCAGTGGGAGGTCTACCCTTGAACCTCAGCAAATTCTCTATCAGAAAGGTCTGGCATTAATCATCAGCCTATTCAGAGCTTGAGCCCATCTGTTGGAGTTAAATTCCTGTGCACCCCCCCAAAAAAAAGAAAAAAGGGACAAACAAGCCCTTTTATTTAATCTTAACTATAATAGCCCTATTTTAAACTTTTTTGTGGAATTATGGGACCCTCACCCAGGAAGACCATGCTACTTCAGGACAGAAAGCCAGACCAAAGGAACCCTTCAGTTCTCAGTACCAAGCATCTCCTGGCCTTCACCTCAGCTTTGCAGAGCAGAGAATTAGTTTGAGCCAAAAGGAGATTTGGGAGAAGTTTCTGTTCTGCTGGCACATGGTGCCTCCTTAGCAGGTTTAAGCGGCCAGGGTTTCTGGGAATGATGCCCACGCTCTGGACCCTGGCTTAGGAGACCAGGGAACCAGGTGTAAGCAGAATGCACAATGGCCTCCACAACTGGAGGCACAGGCTCAGCATTTAAAGGAGTGCCCTGAACCACAGTGGGGGAGGGGGATTAAAGCGGGAAGGCAGCACCAGCTATCCAAGAGCACTGACCTACTTACCATGAGTGCCTGCCTACAGTGACCTTTATAGGATTGCAATTATTGCCTCTCTTCCCAAGGGGGAGTGGAACTCCAAACCCCACATTTCTACCACCCAGAACTCAGCATCAATACTGACTTGTATTTTTAGACTTTCCAAAAAATAAAAGTATTTTGACTTTATTCAACCCATAAATAATTTCATTCTTCCATCCCCTGACTTCTCTAACCCTTCTACAGAGCTTGGGGTATCCTCAAACTCAAGATCCACCTGCCTCTGCCTCCTGAGTGGTGAGATTAAAAGCATGTGCCACCACACCCAGCCCTTCCCCATTTCTTAATCTAATGTTTGGACTCCTCCAAAATGGGCATGGAATGAGGTAAAATCTTTTACATTCATTTGCTGGAAACACCAGTGGTTTAAAGTAAAAATATGATTAAAATGGGATGTAGCTTCCTTTAGAGACTTAGCTGGCTTTGGGAAAAAGGCTCAAGATCCCCAGACCTCTGTGGAGAAGTAGGGGCGTCTCAGAGGCCATTGGAGGTACTGCAGTTCAGACCGCCCTCCTACGTGCAGACAGGCACAAACTACAGCAGGGGTGTGGCCTCACTTCACAGCTTGGTGGCTCTAAGACCACCCCCAGTCACAAGCTGAGCTGTTACACTAGGCCTAAAGAGTCAGCAGAGGTTTGCAGGCCCCCAGCCACGTGGGATCACCTCTCCCTTATCTGACTACTCCATATCCAATCTAAGTCTGGTTCTTGCTAAAAATTGCAAGATCCAAGTATCAAGTCAGGAAGAATGATCCTCATACAGTCTGTCATTTATTCCGGTCTGCACCAGAATGAAGTTTACAGGGATGACTCAGTCCTTAAGTACTCTTACCAGAACAGTAAAAGTCTCATAGGCGCCAACTCATTCTTGTAGTTTACCAGTTAACTCGGCTGTGGATATTTGGGATGATTCAGAAACTGAAAGGCAAGTGACTCATTTTCCTCTACCTCAATCTCCACCTTAGTTCTTGGTCAACTCATCTTGACTTCCTGCAGGAAAGCTAAAGCAAAAGACACTAAAAACCCAAATAATATGAATTTAATGCAAGAGATTTTTTTCTACCTTTCTGTACATGACTGTTTCCTCATTTCTTCTACTCAATATTAAGAAATCAACAGCTTTGAGAAATAAGTTGTCTTTTCCTGTGACCAACGACTTCACATCACACAGATGGCATATCCAACTCCAATGTGATTTGAGTTGTAGCCAGCTATAAAATGTGCCAAGTCACTCACTGGGGGATAAGGTCCTTTTCTTTTGAGACAGATTTTCACTATTTAGCCCAGGCTGGCCTGAACATGTAGCCATCTGCCAGTGAGTCTCCCGAGTACTGGGATATAGTTCTTAATGAATTCACAGAAATTGCCATCCTGGATACTGGTTGTTCCATGAGAAGCTGCTGTGCCTATCAGTCAAGAATGATTGTATGCAGACCCTGCATTTTGCTGCCACCCACGCACTTGAGACAGGGTTTCACAGCCTGGCTGGTCTAAAACTCAACAAGATCCTTTCCTGGCCCTGATCTTCAGTGCTGGAATTAAAAAGTTGTGTGCAGCACCACACTCAGCCTGGGTGAGACCTGTTAATTTAGGGAAATGCACGCTAGTTCAGTATTTGACTCACTAAATAGGGGGCCTCACTACATCTGGGAGAACCAGGTTTCCCACTCACCCAAGAAAGAGAATCTTCTTAAACGCCTCTAAGTTGAAAGGCTGAGTCATCTTGCCCAGACCCGGTGATGGTCACTTTCCCACAGAACCGGCTCACTGTCTTACCTACAGCATCCTCAGGACACCAGAAGGCAAATTGTTGCCTAACAATGGCACCTTGAATCCTAACCCAAGGTCCTCCCCCCCACCTCTGCACCCTAGAAAGTGCCACACCCGGTGTATTGTGGCAACAGAACTTACTGCAACAGCCTCCAAACCTAACTTCCTACAAGTTAGCAGGAAGAACGGTCTTACATTGAACAGTCAGGAAAGAG
The DNA here is from genome assembly GCA_004026605.1 of Ondatra zibethicus. Taxonomy (NCBI): domain Eukaryota; kingdom Metazoa; phylum Chordata; class Mammalia; order Rodentia; family Cricetidae; genus Ondatra; species Ondatra zibethicus. The sequence goes on from PVIU01003947.1 coordinate 89,975, forward strand.
AATCAGAAGACATCCATCTGGATATCTGCCTCTTTGTTTCTACCCTTACAGAGGAAGACAAAGGACGCCGCATTTCTCCCTTTGGATGGTAAGCTCCTTTCTCTGGAGAGTTACAATGTAACGGTAGTTACATTGTAAACACCTACTGGATTCTAAAGAGAATTCGTTTCCAGGGCATACTGGGTATTCAGAGCCTTTCTGCCTCCCCAAGCTTAGCCTCAATATAGGAAGAGCAAGGAGGCCTTCAACCTAACTGTATTTCATTCATTGAGAAAAAAGGACATATGCATGCTCTTCAGAGCATTTCACCTGAGATTAGTCACTGCATTGGATATGCCCCCTACTTACACGGAGACCAGTAACTTCAGCAGCCTGGAGCAATCGGCTTTACTCTTGACACAGGTCCAGAGGATGAACCACCTCAGAAAATAAATAAATGACACCGGATTCCAAAAACCTGTTTATATCCCCCCAGCTGCCAACACGCAGAACTGGCCCTTCACTGTGAGGCTCTTAATCCTATCAATCTCCTTGGGTTTAGAGGAGGTGATCGAGAGACATCTTTCCACGACTGGGTTTTTAAGTAACCTTCAGACTAGGTGCTTTCCTGCTTCTTCAAACCCAGCGTGCGTACCACCCTGTGCAGCTCCATCTTCCTCACAGCACTGACTTGACAAATTTTGCTTCCCTATTTAGACTGAGCTCTGTGGGCTCCAGCTCCACCCGGAAACCTCTCTCGGTTGATCGCCCACCCCCCACCCTTTCCCCAGCACGTGGGCGCAGCGCGACCGGCTGGTCCAGGCGCCCCGCAGGGTTGGGTAGCCCGGAGCACCAGTGCCTCGCCGGCAACCAGAGGAATCTGCGGTCGCACAAAATAGGAAGGAATAGCGGCCACCCCTTCTTGCCCCGCCACCGGGAAGACCGACGTTACATAACCCGTGGCTACATCTCCCGGGACTGCCACTGACTGCATCCTACCTACACGCACCGGACCACGAGGTCTAGCGGGGATTCGGCGGACGTGACCAGAATGCAGGGGGCGGGGGAAGTTGCGCGGAGGGGGAGGGGCGAGGATCCGGATGCTGAAGGGATGCAGTGCCGCGGACGTGACCAGAATGGAGGGGGAGGGGAGACCCGGAGTAGTGAACACAGGCGCGGGAAGAGCACACTGACCTGAATGGCGGATAAATGCGGGGCACAAGGGGGGAGCTGCAGAGTTATTTCAAGGAGAGATTAAAAGGAGGTCACCGAAGGAGGGAGGGGAAGAGCACAGAGCTAAAATGAAGGGCGAAAGAACTACTAGTGAATGCAGGAGGATGAGCATCGGAGAATAGTGGGAGAGAACAGGATGGCAACAGTAAGATAAGAGGGTGGAACCGGATTGAGAAGGAAGAGGGGCCAGAACTAGCGTGTGGGGAAGGGGCTGGCTGGCCTGTCTTTGGAAGCTCAGGACCTGGGCTCGAGTGTAGCTTCTCCCCCAACCCGGACTGGGATGCACGATGCCAGGCGCCTGGGTCCCGCGTGGGCAGGCAGGCCTGCGTTACCCAGAAGCGGGCGTCGGCCCTAGGAACAGATGGCGTAGGTTCTCCCCTCTCACCTCGGGCGTACTCCGGATCCTGCAGCGATACCCAAGTCGAACGACCGAAGGGTCAGGACGGGTCTCTGCTGTGCGGGACTGCGCCTCTTGGGCCTCAAGGTTATCCCAGCTGCCGGCCGCCGCAATCCCTCCGCAGCCCCGCCCCTCGCCCAATCCCCGCGGCGGCCAGCGGCGCCCCGCCTCTCGCGTTTCGCTGGGCGTCCGCACCTTTGGAGAGAAGCGCGGTGGAGGCGGGACAGGCAGGTTGCCCTTTAGAGGAGGACTACCTTTCGTGGCGGAAGGACACAGTTACCCAAAATTGCTCATGGGGTCTTCCGATAGCCAATGGGAAAGTGGTGAGGGCGCATTGCCCGCCCTTGGAGACCCGACACCACCACCCCCAGTCCCCCTGGCGCCAGGGTCACCTGTTGCCTTAGGTCTTGGGAGGCTTCTTTAGGGCTCCCTTTTTGGCCCTCTGCCCAGGTCGCCCCATCTGCCCTGGATTACCAGGGCGGTGCCCAGATTTATGTGCCCCTAACATTTTTCCAGCCCCGCCCAAGGTCTCTCCACTTTCCGATGGCCGCCCCAGCGCACCCTCCGAGGCTGAGCAGAACAGGAAGCTGGGGTGATGTCAGCAGAGGGTGGTTGGAGGTCTGGACTGTCTCCCAGACCTCAGAGGCCGGGTAGGGGGAACTTGGGACCCTGTTGCTGGAGCGTGAGTGCGGCCTCATAACAAGAAAGGACAGGTTGGGGCTATGTTAATACTTTCAGTAAGGTCTTGACTTCTGCACTGTTAAGTGCCTTGGAGCAGAAAACCAGTATAAGGTAATCAGTGCAGAACTGACCATCGTGTAGCAAATATCTATGCAGGAGTCAACACTGATTTTCTAATCAGTCATGTATTTAAATCTGTAGTATAGGAACCTTAATTTTTTTCCTACAAGGTAATTTCTAATTTCTAGTCTTAACCAGAGTACTTACCAAGCTGAGTCTGTTAACACTGGTCTTCATTCAGCAAAGTTTTGAAAGCAGATATAATGTTGCTACATTCTAAACGTGAAGACTGTCTGTTAGGTTAGGTTTGGTTTTTTTGTTTTTTGGTTCTTTTCTTGGAAAAAGATGGGTGTGAACCACTCAAGCAGACACCTTTGTGACTGAATCACAGATCTTTAGTCCACTTTGTCAGTTTAGATTAGGGGAGGGTGACAGTATAAATTTAATTTGTAGTGAAATACTGTCTTTTAATTTCCTCTGTAAGCCTTTTGTGGTCCCCTTAGTTTAGGCAAAGTAAATGCTTGGTTATTCACATAGAAAGAGAACATGAAGTTGAGAGAAAACAATCAATCTACGGGAAGAATCAAATTCCCTCTGTCCAGAGAAAGGGGTAGAAGAAATGACATGACCCTCTTTGTATCCTGGGCTGAAAAAAAAAAAAATAACCATGGTGACAGCTATCTACTCATGCTGAGGTCTACTGTGCACACTGCCACCTAAAGGTCTAAATCTTACTAGGAACATAGTGGCTCACACCTGTAATCCCAGCACTCCAGAGGCTGAGGCTGGAGAAACTGTGGAGTCCAAGGTAAGCCTGAGATACACAGTGAGCTCTAGGCAATCCCAGGTTAGGATCTCTGTCTCTGTGTCTATGTCTCTGTCTCTCTCTCTCTCTCTCTCTCTCTCTCTCTCTCTCTCACACACACACACACACACACACACACAAACTACCATCACCACAAATCTAGGTAAAAAGCTAGGTGTGCCCAAGTCTGTGATCATCTTGGCACTTATAAGACTGAGGCAGGACTGGAGGCCAGCTGGGTATAGTCCCAAGATTAACATGAATATCCACTAAACTGGAGAATTGGTGGCAGCTGAGAATTGCCCATCATCTGCAAGTTTCAGAGATGTGACAGTTACACAAATGGGGTTGATGGAAGTGGCAGACTACAGCCTGTCTTGTTTACATTAGATGTCAAAATGTGTCATAGTGACTTCCTAAGGGTTACTGTCTTGGTTTTGCTGAGAAGTTAGCTTGAAATAGAAGAGTAAGGTAAGGTTGTATCTTATCTTTGTTCTAGTTTTAATCTCTAGCCCTGAGACTATACCTGTAATTTAACAAGTAGAGTCTGTTAAAAGTAATCTGAGGACAATTTCTATTTCACAGGGTGGAGTTTGATCAGTTAATTATATGTGAATGAGTCCAACAAGTGCCCAACAGGCACCTTCTCCCTTTGATAACTGCCTAGTCTTAAAGGGCTTTCTTGGTGACCAGGGCAGAACAATTTTCTGAATTCAGATTTGCCTTCTTGGAGCCATCCCTCTGGGACTGCATTCCATTGATCTACAGCAACCCCAAGACTACAAGAAACCAGGGTTGAAGGTCACAGACCCCCTCACCACCCAGCCTAAAGTAAGCCCTTTCTTTGTGTTCACTGACTTGATCAGGATGGGAGAGTGTACTGCAAGATTCACTCACTGTACTGCAGATTTTTAGCCAAGTCCACAGAATTAAATCTCAAAAGATTTAATAAAAAGATCTTAAAATTAAATGTGAGTTCTTGGGGGAAGGGTAAGTAAAAAAATCATATAACAACCCAGGAGCCTCAAAATAAACTTTAGCCCTGCTGAAATGGTGAGATTATAAACTGTCCCATATTGATCTCTTGGTCTCTGGAAATGGCAGTGTTATTTCTAAGGACAAAATAGACTACCAGAGCTACTCACAAGCCTTGAACATCAGGTCAAAAGCAGAACTAGAGCTGTTGGACTAGTTTTTGAGACAGAGTCTCATTCTATAGCCCACAATGATCTTAAATTCATAGACTATAGGAGGTATTTACTACCATACCCAGTATGTCATGCCTTCTTCAGGAGTCTAAAAAATTCTGTCACAATGGTAGAGCAAAGTTTCCCCAGAGAAACCCTGGAAAGGAGAAAATGATGGATTTTTGGAGTTAGGGATAAAGAGAAAAAGAGCTGTCTCTGGTGGTGGTGGTGGCGCACACCTTTAATCCCAGAGGCAGAGGCAGGCAGATCTCCGTGAGTTCGAGGCCAGCCTGGTCTACAAGAGCTAGTTCCAGGACAGGCTCCAAAGCTACAGAGAAACCCTGTCTTGAAAAATGGAAAAAAAAAAAAAAAAGAGCTGTCTCTTTGAGAAAGAAAAGGCTTCAAGTAGGAGAAAACATTTGAGTTTCACATGGGAAGTCAGCATAGGTATGGAGAGCCCCTAAAAGATGTTCAGTATTCCTTAAGTGAATGTAATTTCAGTAAATATTGAAAAGGCAAGTTTTCTGAATGCGGCTATGTATCTGGGCTTTCCCAGCATCTTGTAAATGCTGTATCAGCAATGAGAAGCAGGAAGAGATAAGCATGTAAAGCACTATCTCAGCCACAGAGGCCTTGTCACCCGACGTGACCTCCAACTTTTTTCTATCCCAGAACTTCCAAGACTCATTTTAAAAAGGCCTTTTAGAGTGGTGTAATCTACCCACCCAATTACTCCCTAGAGGTCTTGTCCTCCCTTTTCTCTCTACATTTGTAGCTAAAGCTCCCTGGTATGCAATTACTGGAGAGTAAGCAGAACCTACCTGAAGTCCATCTGGACATAGAATCTGCCACTTTCAGCTTCAAGGAGGACAGAAAGGGAAAGATCCTGACACAAGAGTTGTGTGGTGAGACTGGGGATAGGGTGTCAATCAAGCTGTGGAAGATCAAGGGGTCATGATGGACAAGATGACACCCACCAGCAAAGTCATCCAAGTAGTGAAGACACATGGTCCATCAGTATGGTTCCCTTACAGAAAAGACAGTTCTAAACTCTGCCTCAGAAGCTCTGTGACCACTGCATTTCCCTCTATCTTCTATAATTTTGTATCATTCTGAAGTAAGTATATCCCCAGGTTGGCTGCTGGGTCAGGAGCCACCAGACACTGTGAAAATAATAAAATCATTACCTCAGAAATACGGAAGGAAACCTACATCTCAAGAAATGGACTTTATCCAATGTGGAATTTCAGAATGATCATTAGGAACTTCCAAAATGATAAGTGAAAATTTTTTTATTAAGCAACCTTAATAAATATTCTGGAAAAATGAAAGACCAGGTAACAACAGATCAAGTGTCCTCCTCCCAAGAAGTCCTACCTTTTCCTTACATGTATTCTCCTATGTGTCTGTCCTTATAGACTGGCTGCCTGCTACCTCACTTACTCCTCCCAAGGACAAGTAGAACTGAAGAGACTGTAGGCTCTCTCCTGTGTAAAACCGTTTTTTTTTTTTTTGCAGACAAAGTTTTAAAGGTTAACATCTCTGGCCCTATGGTGGCAAGAGGGTGGGTGGTCCTAAACTCAATTTGTGAAAAGTTCTACATATGCTCTAGAGGTCAATGCCTCTTCTAATGAACTGAAGTCTACCTTCTTCTCATTCCTGGGGCTGGAGGGCTCCCGTGGAATTTTGTGATCCACAGAACTGCCTCCCACTACCTATAAGAAGCCAAGCTATCCCTAGATGTCTATCCAGAATAACGCTGTGAGCTGGTGAGAACCAGTAATGACTCAGCACCAGCCTCTGCTCCTTCCCAGCTGGAACTAAAAGCAGAAGCTAGCTCCTCCCCAGCTGACAGCCACATCCTTACCACAAACTGAGTTATGGCCACACCCAGCCTGGATGGAAAACTACCAGGAAAGGAGGGAAGGTGAATTTTGAGTCCAAAATCACGGCTATATACTCTCCATCTGGCACTAATTGAGGAACAGTTCCTTTTCCTGGCCCTGTCTAGATCTAAGTGAAGCAAGATTGCCTACATTCAGATAAGTGGATTGTGGACAGGCACTGTGTGTGCAGTTAAGAGCCCTGCCCTCTGTGAAGAATGCTGTCTTGTAGCTCACACGTCTTCATGAGCCCCAGCCCTCTCACCTTCAAAGTAGCCGGGCCCTCAATTCTCCAAGCTGTGAGAGCATAGCTCTACAGAAACACAGAACCCCTACCAAGCACGTTTCTCTGCAATGAGGGCAGTCTTCCGTCTGATAAAGCTTTTTCTTCTTCCTTACAGTGCTGAAGAATGAACCCAGAGCTTTGAACGTGTTAAGCAGAGGTCTAGGGCTGAGCCACAGGCCATTTTCAAAAAGCATTCTTGATTTTGGTTAGTATTTTTTTTAAAAAAGATTTATTTATTATGTATACAGTGTTCTATATGCCAGCAGGCCAGAAGAGGGCACCAGATCTCATCTTGTATGGTTATGAGCCACCATGTGGTTGGGGGGAGTTGAACTCAGGATCTTTGGAAAAGTAGCCAGTGCTCTTAACCTCTGAGCCATCTCTCCAGTCCTTGGTTAGCATTTTTAATCTCATGTTTTGAATCATAAGGCCTTATGAACTTCTGAGATCAGCTTTTTAGGAAAGAACTATAAAATAATATACATAATTTTATTGATAAAAAGGTCATTATTACATTGTGGTTTTATTTCTTTTCTTTTTTATTTTGAGACAGGATTTCTCTGTGTAACAGCCCTGACTGTCCTGGAACTCAAGCTATAGATCAGAATGGCCTTGAACTCACAGAGATCTGCCTGCCTCTGTCTTCTGAGTGAGGGGATTACAGGAATATGCCACCACCATTCAGCCTGTTGTGCTATTTTCAAAAAACAAAACAGAATGATACCACAAGGATAGCTCAGCTATTGGAGCTTTGGGGGCAAAATAAGCTAGTTTTTCATTCCTTCTCATACCATCATTTGCTAGCATTTGCAGGGCAGGTGTTGAAATGTTTACATGTTGGAAAAATTTCTTATTTTCTGAAATTGCCAAAAATGTTTTATGTGAGCAGTCACATACCTAGGTCTAGGTAGGGAATCAGCTGATTGAACAGCTCTAGGTGCCCAGTGTGTTAGGGCACACCTTTAATCTCAGCACTCTGGAGGTAGAGACAGGAGATTTCTGTGAGTTGGGGACCAGCTTGGTCTACACAGCAAGTTCCAGGTCAGCCAGGGCTATACAGTAAAACCCTCTAGGATGTAGGATGACAAGAGCTCAGGTTCTGGAGTCAGAAGGATCTGGTTAAAAACCCAGTATTATCACCAGTCAGTTGTAAGACCCTAGGCCAGCAGTTCTCAACCTGTGGGTAGCAACCCATTCACAGGGTTTACCTAAGACCATCTGCATATCAGATATTTACATTACAATTCATAACAGTAGCAAAATTACAGTTATAAAGTAGGAATAAGAATAATTTTATGGTTGGGGTCACCACAACATGAGGAACTATATTAAAGGGTCACAGCATTAGGAAGGTTGAGAACCACTGTCCTAGACACATTTAAGATGAAGAAAACATGTCTCCTAGCTTTGCTGTCAGCAGTAATCAGGGCTATAATCAGAGGACCAGAACAGGAATTCTGAAATGAGTCAGTTTACTACAGTAAGCTATGGAATACACCAAATAACTTATCCTGTGAGATTATTTTCCACCTGCAAAATGGGAATAATAGTATCTATTTCTGAGGCTTTTGTGAGAATTATGACTCCAGTATATGTAGGAATCTTGCAACAATAAATACAATATATACTTATACAATAATATAAAACGTGAGCAAATTAGTAAGGTGGTTTGCACACTACCTGGAAAATAATTTGTAAGAACTAAGTTATATTAGCTGTCTCTGATACCATATCACAGGTTAGTCTTTCCAGGAGGCAGGGTCTTCAGTTGCGTGTGTCTACTGACAGTCATTTATTTGCAGAACAGTTATTTGTCTTAGGCCTGAGTCTTAGAGGACTTGGGAGTATTGGGATGTACTATGTCCTTTTTGAGATGGGGGTCTTGCTAAGTTCCTCAGATTGGTCTTGACATCCTGGTCTTGACAACTGATTCCCCTGTGTTGGCCCTCAGGGGAGAAGCTAGGACTGTAGGTGGATACTACCATGCTCATTTATAATGTACTAGTTATACGGGCTTGAACGCCATCTCTATGGGGAAGGGTCTTTTAGAGTGGCACTGAAGACCACAGAGGACAGGAGCTAATCTAGAGCAGGCTATGGAAACAAGAGCTATAGTAGAATCTGAGACCATATTGAAAAGCTGGGCTTTTAAAAGAACTTTGTGGTGTTATCTGTGTTTACATTTTTGTTTTTCATTAATATTTCATAAAATATTTGGAAATGTTCAACATGTCTCAGCTATGGTTAGAATTAACTAAGGGAACCAACATGGTGGCCATGCCTTTAATCGCAGGACAGACAAATGCAGGAGGTTCTGAGTTCAAGACTAGCTTGGTTTACACATAGTAAGTTTCAGGCCAGCTAGGGCTACATAGTGAGACCCTGTCTTAAAAATTAACCAAGACTTTTGGGTATATCAAACAAGTCTGAAAGGCCAGAAGCTTCCTTAGTAAGACAAACCCAATCCTCCAAGGCTAGCCAGTATTAAAGAAAGGCAGGGGTTTCTGAACACCTACCTATTTAGGGAGTTCCGACTCCTTCTGGGGAGTTCCCACTCCAAACCCTGATAGCTTCTGGCCCCCTAAGGCCAGCATGCATACTAAGCAGACACTTTACCACAATGCTATACCCACAGCCCTAGACTAGCCTTTCTTAAAGGACGTCAGGTTAGAGAACCCAGCTTCCTGTACCTGACAACTTACCTCTTCACCTCACTTAATTAAAAGCCAGGCAGGAGAAAGACTAAGGGTCCAGCCTCTAACATACTACACAAGGATGACTGACAGTGCTGGTTTTGTATAAGGAAGCAGCCGAACCTGAAGATTTGATAAAACAAACAAACAAACAAAAACCCCAAAGCTGTTCTGACAGTTTTAAATCTCCAGTAACTGTCATCAGTGGTATTCTCCTGTTTCATCTGCATAACTGATAAACTTCCCCTCTTTACTTAATATTTTTATTAAAAATACAGACAGATCTGTAGAATACAACACTGAAACCAAATGGATGCATCTTTCACTTCAGGAAACACAAATCGTCCCAACCTTCGGGTATTCCACTCTCACAACACAACCCCTATCTAGGGCCTTGGCTAGGCGCTGGGCCAAGGCTAGCAGACCACAGTGATCATATCCAGTCCACAGCACCTTCCATTTTATTGTTTTATTTACAAACAGGGTGAAGTCAACTGGGCAAATCAGGGGTGGGAGTCAGTCAGGGCCATCCAAACGTGGAGTGGTTTCTAGATCAATCTCCACCATGAAGGCCGCCTCTTCTATCCTTTTCTTGCCCCTTGAAATTTCTCAGGGCAGCCTCACCTGCTGCTCCTGAGCCCTTTTACAAGGGCAGATGGATCCTGGGGGAACAGGGTGATACGAGGGCTGGGGCCCCCTCAGTTTGTGTAAACCTGAGTTCCGATCACACGCATGATTTCCTTCTGTATCTTGGGGTCCTGAGTATTAATGTTGGCATCGCCCACCTGCCCATCCTCATATCTGCCAAAGACAGGGGAAGTGTGAACACAAGGGGAAGTATGATACCAACCTATATCCACCAGCAGAAGTGTTTCAAGACGTGACCATTTCATCCCAAAGTGAAAGATTTTGTCTGCTCTTCAGGATAAAGGGAACAATCAGCTCAGCAGGTTTTTCTCTACACAGACCCCAATGATCTGTCTTTATCCCTAAGGGCAAAGTCCCAGTGCCAGCTAAATTAGACAGCAAGGGAAAGGACTCAGACAACAAAAAATGGACATCCTCAGCAGTCACACACCATCTACCACCCTCACTCTTCAAATAATACCAAGGGCTCCTTTTAGACTCACACAAAGAAGAACCTTGTGCAGACATGGTCGGACACAGGGCACACCCAAATGTTTCCATGCTTCTGAAGGTCCTTAGATGTAATCACTGGAGAAGAGAGGCCAGAAGTCACAGATATAACTTAAGGTGGTCCAGGTAGGGAAGGAGGACATGTTGCTTCAACATAACTTTTGGCTGAATCATGTGCCAAGGGAGCAGCAGAAATAAAGGTTGGGGTCCTTCAAAAAGACATGAACTGGGTGAACTGCATACCTTCACAAAGTGCAATACAGTTTAGATTTCGACTCTGCAGGAACCTTGACTGAATGGATCGGGTCTGAAAGAGAAAGAAGCAGAGGAGAGCAGAGCAAGGTAAAATGTTAGAGCTTGCTCTCAAGAGGCTGGTTAGTTACTGGTAATGGGAACTGACTGGGGTATGAACTGGGTCTACTGAGCACCCAGCCACCCTCCAAATGTTTGCTTACATATAATTACCCTGGTGGGGCCACAGTTTCCATGTTCATCTTTTCATTTAACCTGCCTTTGCTTTCATATGACTTTGTTTTCAGATAACATATGACTGAAGTAAGATCATTTTATAACATACCTTTAAATGATCTACAATGGCCCCTGCTCCACTGTTCTCCCATTCATTATTTTTAGCAGGATCCAGGAAAAGGTCCTAACTCAGGCAGAACCAGCAAACAATACCTGGGGGATGGTGTTCATCCTGTTATATCTCTGGACCAGCTCATCCTTGGATGGCATTCTGTGCTGTCCTTTGCCCATTCCTGTCACAGAACAACAAACTCAGTTAATTCGTCCATTTCTTAAATATTTATATAAGTACTTACTATACGTCAGATACCAACTAGAGATACTTGGTGATACAGTAGTGAATAAACAAGTGATTTAGCCTCGCAGAAGTTAGCCTGGTGGAGACTGCAGGCAAGGAAAAAGTAATTACAATAACAGTACAGTGACGATTGTGATGGTGAGCCTGTAAGCACCATGTGAACCAGGGAAGGGAACTAGCCCAGCCCAGAGATCTGAAGATGTCCTGGTCCAGTAAGACTGAGGACTTCAGAATTAGGAAGAGTTAGTATAATAGAATATGGAAAGTATAAAGACAAATAGACCCACAGAACTTAATCTGCATACAGTATAATGAATGGCAAAAAATGACGTAAAAGATATAAACCAGGCTGTTAAGGCAACTGAACTTGATCCTCCAAGAACTCCAGGGAACCACTGAGGTTCTAATGAAACACTTGAGTCAGGAAAGAAGGGCCCGGCAGTGTAGGACACCAATACCTCAGAGTCAAATGAGACACAAGTTAGGAGAAAACAAGCAGAGGAAGTTCAATATGCTGTAGCTTTAAAGTTACACAAAAGATTGACCACCCAGGATAAAAGGACAAAGCAGAGCCCTTCCATATTGATTCTCCACAGATATTCACCTTGAAGAATCTTACCTTTAGAAAAAAAATGCCAACTCCCTCTCATTTCTACATTATCTCAGAGAATAAATTCTCTACCATCTCCCCACCCCTCCTCCCCACCCCACCCCCCCCCTTTTTTTTTTAAGTTTTTTGAGACATGTTCTCTGTTTAACAGTCCTGGTTGTCCTGGAAATCGCTTTGTAGACCAGGCTGGCCTAAAACTCACAGAGATCCGTCTGCCTCTGCCTCCTGAGTGCTGGGATTAAGGACGTGCGCCACCACCACCTGGCTTCTCTTCTATTTTTAGCAGTTATAGAAGAGGCCTTGTTTGTAGAGACTGAAATAGGATTTTAACTTACGTATCAAACAGTACCCATATACCCCTTACTCCCAACTCTTTTTGGCCTAAGGACAGGATTTCAGTCTGTCTCCAGGTTTATCATAATCACAACCTTATCAGTTAGGGGTGTGTGATCAAGGAGATGGGGCAAATATGAAAATGCTGGTTTATAATTACAAACAACCTCACCATTCTACTTTATTACAACTTCACTCTGCTTTAATTCTTGGTTTTGCCATTGTCTCTATATAAAAAAATTTAAACTGAAATTTTGTTATTATGTGTATGTGATGTGAGTGCAGGTGCATATGGAAGTCAGAGGACAACTTTTTGGTTTGGGTTTTTTTTTTAAGACAAGGTTTCTCTGTAGCTTTGGTGGCTGTCCTGGAACTAGCTCTTGTAGACCAGGCTGGCCTCAAACTCACAGAGATCTGCCTGCCTCTGCCTCCCGAGTGCTGGGATTAAAGGCGTGTGCCACCACCGCCCAGCAACTTTTTGGGTTTTATTGCTTTGTTTTAATTTGTTTGGGATTTTTTTTTTAAATATTGCTTGGGTTTTGATTTTCCAGTCTTAGTTGACCTAGAATTCACTATGTAGACCATGCTAGCCTTGAACTCATAAAGAGCACCTGCTTTTGTAAGTGTTGGAATTAAAGACAATGTGTGCAACCGTACCCAGTTCAGAGAACTATTTTTTTAAAAGTGTATTTCTTTTTTTTAAGTTGGCTATTTTTTTTAGATTTATTTATATATTTATTCTGTATACAACATTCTGCCTCCATGTATGCCCGCATGCCAGAAGAGGGCACCAGATCTCATTACCTGGTTGTGAGCCACCATGTGGTTGCTGGGAATTGAACTCAGGACCTCTGGAAGATCAGCCAGTGCTCTTAACCACTGAGCCATCTCTCCAGCCCCCAGAGGACTATTTTTAAAAGATGGCAGGGATCAAACTCAGGTCATGAGGCTTGGGCATCAAGAACTTTTACCAGTTGCAGCTTATCTTTGTTTTATAATGGCCACGATGTACAAGTGAGAGGTGATAACCACTGGACTGAAATTCTTCACTGAGCAAAATTCAGCTGTTAACTCAACACAAACATATACTATATTCTCAAATGTAAATTCATGGCCTGAACACAACTCAGCTTGAACTGCCAATCCCTTCCTCCTTTAGGACAACCTTTTCCGTCATCCTTAACAAGGCTCAATTCTGCATCTAAACATCATGATCTCAGTCCAGATAGTTCATTGCCAAGATTCTAAGAGAAATTCCCATTCAGGCTCTACTCCAGAAAAAGCAGTCAGGAGAAGAAAGAGTAGTTTTATTTCTTTGGTGAGCCTCAGAGGTGGCACTTTTAAGTGACTAAACTCTTGCCCTTTCTCAAACCTATGGCGCTGTCCTGTTCATGCTGACCCAGGGATTACTGCATTCCTGTCCTCAGATTACACTACTTGATGCCTAGAATAATCTCTGAACACTTTTGTGTCCAGAATTAATTTCTTTTTTCTTTACTTTTTTTTTTTTAAGTTTTTCAAGACAGGGTTTCTCTACGTAGCCCTGACTGTCCTGAAGCTCTCTTTGTAGGCCTGCCTCTGCCTTCACCTCCAGAGTGCTGGGATTAAAGGCATGCATCACCACTGCCCAGCCAGAATGAGTCAAAACAGGACTAAACAAAGAAAATTTCCATCTCCATTCACTGTCCCTAATATATTCTGACACTGATGGCCAAGTTATTAGCAGAGTCATTGGTCAAATGCATGCTCTCTAAACACATCCCATGCCACTAACCCAAAGGTACCCTGACGAAAAAGAAATAGAAAACCAAAATAGACTAGGAGAAGGAAACAGGAAAGAGAGCTGGTCAAATGCCAGAGTAACAACAGTAAGTGGAACATTTGCATACATCCCACCCAGTGTTGCAAAGATTCTTATTTAACTTCTGGGACCCAGAGGCCCAGGATTCAAACAACCCCCCCCCCTTGTCAGGCAATAGAATAATGAGAACAATGGCCTACAAGTCAGGAGACTTGGATTTCAGTCATATTATCTAAAGAAAGTGCTTGGCTTTTCTACATATCAGCTTATCCATAAAGTAATAAGGAATTGGACTAGATGATCAGTAAATACAATACCAAATTCCTATTAAAATCCCATGGTAGTCTGGATCTATAATCTTACAGTTTAAAAAGGACAGTGTGATATGATGCTATAATGTAGTTGGTAAAGTGCTAAGGAAAGACAAGGAATCTATAAAGATTCCTGGCTCCATCTGGTAACTGAAGGTATTCAAGTACCTACTGACTTGAAGAAAATAAAAAGAAAAGAAAAAACTTGGTAAGAGATGAGGGAAAAGGGAAAGAACATGGGAACTAAAAGCCAGGAGAATCTAATTACTTGGAAATAAGAACTTAACCAGAGGAATGCTCAGGCTGGAACAAAGATTAAAAACTGAAAATCCTAACAAGAAGCCAAAAAGACTAATTCAAGTCCATTCTCATGTTGAACCTGAGGATTCATTTACACACTTAGGGTGCATTGGGCACTTATCCTATATAGATTAAACATGTTACTTCAAGATATTCTGACTCTAAATGACATATCTAAGAGAAATTGTTACCATGAAACTTACTTAACATTTATTCTGCAGCACTGGGAACTGAAGCTAGGGCCCAACACATGCTGGGTGAGTGTTCTACCATGAATTACATGCCCAGCCCAGGGTTAGAACTCTTTCATATTTTTACTTTTATCTGGTTTTATTGAGCAATATAAAAAACATTTTGCCCTTCCTACATGTCAGAGATCCACTGTAGCATCAGAGGTGCATTGGCTTTGACTTCCTCATTCTGTTCCCAATGCCCAGGGAGTTAGACCCTCCCTGTATGATGCAGATTAAAATTCTCATGTTAATAACAAGATTCAAATTCAAAAAAAGTAAAACCAGTAGGGCAATGACAATATGCCCTTGACCCCAGAAGAGCTTCCAAAAACTACTGTCACATTGCATGTGTGGCGGTCAGAGTACAATTTTCAGAAGTCAGTTCTTAACAGTCCAACCTAGTAAGGCAGGGTCTCTCTCTTGTTTCTGCTCTGGCTGAAGTTCTCATGCAATTCTCCTGTTTCTGTCACCCATGTCTCCACAAGAGTGTTGGGGTTCTAGGTACTGAACTTGGGTCATCAGACTTGTATGACTAGCACTTTTCCCTACTGAACCATTTCCTCAGCCTGACTTGCCTATTTTTAATCAATATTACTAAGATTGTCTGTTGTTACATGCTATTGCTGTCCTTTATTTTCATTGCTCAATAATAATCCAGTATAATTATATCAAAATTTATTTGTCTCTTATCCCAATGATGAGGATCTGAACTATTTCCAAGATTTGCTGCTGCAAACAGTCTTGCTGTAAGCATTCCTGTACATGTACATGAGTTTGCATATACAAAATAAAAATGTTGGGTCAAAGAGATAAACTATGTTGCTTTTTTTTTTTGATCCGCCTATCTCTGCCTCCCCAGTGCTGGGATTAAAGGCGTGCACCACCACTGAGTGGCTTTTTTTTTTTAATTTTTTTGATTATGTTGATTTATAAAGCAAAATAAAATTCTTTTCCGGGCTGAAAAGATGGCTCAGTGGATAAAGACACTTACTTGTAACCTGAATTGGACCTCTATTCCTAGTAGGAGGAAAGGGCTGATTCCAGCAAGTGGTCCCTCTGACCCAGATCTCCAAAAGCACAAATGATATATGTGCACATATACATACCTGTGTACACATACATATGCACACAAAAGCACAATAAACAATGACTGTTTAAGAAACCTGTCTCTCAAATGGGTGTCAGTGGTGCTTGCCTTTA
The DNA here is from genome assembly GCA_004026605.1 of Ondatra zibethicus. Taxonomy (NCBI): domain Eukaryota; kingdom Metazoa; phylum Chordata; class Mammalia; order Rodentia; family Cricetidae; genus Ondatra; species Ondatra zibethicus. Next base: position 105,930 of record PVIU01003947.1, read on the forward strand.
ATCCCAGCATTCAGAGGCAGAGGTAGGTGAATCTCTGTGAGTTCAGGGCCAGCCTTGTCTACAGAGCAAGTTTCAGGACAGGCTCCAAAGCTACATAGAGAAACCCTGTTTTGCCGGGCGGTGGTGGTGCACGCCTTTAATCCCAGCACTCGGGAGGCAGAGACAGGCGGATCTCTGTGAGTTCGAGACCAGCCTGGGCTACAAGAGCTAGTTCCAGGACAGGCTCCAAAGCTACAGAAAAACCCTGTCTCGAAAAACAAAAAAAAAAAAAAAACAAAAAAAAAGAAAGAAACCCTGTTTTGAAAAAACAAAACAACAATAACCAAAAAAGAAAAAAGAAACCTGTCTCCTAAAATAGCTATATCAATTCTTATCCCTACAGACAGTAAAGGAGATCCTGTGGTATTACCAGATTTCTTACTTTTTGTTAATCTACATGAATACTAAATTAACAAGTCACTTGGTTTTTTATTTTACTTTCCTCTAGAGATTACACAGCTTTCACACAGAGGTGAGGGAGCATTTCTTCAATGGAATCACTATTTGCATTATTTGCTTGCTTTTCAAAAGGCTTTGTATTGACATATACATTTTTTAAATATCACTTGAGATTGGACTCAGGGTTTTGGTGCATGCTCTACCATAGAACTCACTTTGTACAGCAGGTTGGCCAGTACTACGATTAAAGACATTTGCCACCACCACCCCAGCCTGGTCCTTCTTTTAAAATCTGAGATAAGGTCTTGCCACTTTAAATTATCTATTAATAAATATATACATAAAATATTATGTATATAATTGTGTACCATGTGCATATCCTTGGAGGCCAGAAGAGGATGTCAAATCTCCTGAAACTAGAATTATAGATGGTTGTGAGCTGCTGTGTGGGTCCTAGGAACTGAACCTGGGAAAAGCAGTCAGTGCTCTTAACCACTGAGCCATCTCTCCAGCACCTTTTGAATACATGTAAAGACTACTCTTATGTTTTTACGCATCTTACAAGTATCTTCTCCAAGTTGGTAGCCTGTCTTTACATTCCCTTTAAGATGTACTCTGATGAATGGAGTGCTTTAGTTTCAACCAGACCTGACAAACTTTTATTAGTTGCTTCCCTTTTTCCATTCTCTAGATTTTTGTCTAAGATTAAAACAATCTGCTCTTTGATAGTTTAAGACTCATAAGAAAGACTATGAGGAGAGGGGAATGATTCAGAGGTAAATAGAGTGTTATCTATCATGCTCAAAGTCCTGGGTTCCATTCCCAGCCAAAAAACAAACAAACAAAACACCCATATACTATTTGGGTTTGGTCATCATTTATATTTTTAATTTCTTTTAGTCAGTTTTATTAAGTTACCTTTTTCTAGGTGTTTTGTCAAAAGGTTTCAAATTATTAATAGAACATTTACAGACTTTTCTCCTAAGCTTCAGAAAATTTGGTACATCTGTAGTGATGCTTGCATTTTTGTTCATATTTGTGCCCATTCTTCTTAAACTAATCAAGATCTATCTACCAGTTGTTTTTGTTTTGTTGCCTCATTGCACATGCTAGGCAAGGACTGTACCACTAGACTACATTTTGGTCCCTTGTTTTGTTAATCTGTTTAGTTTTTGAAACAAGGTTTCATTCTGTAATCAAGAGGGGTCTGGAAGTTACTATGTAACTTAGATTGCCCTTGAACTCATGGGGACCCTCCTGTTTGCCTTCTGAGGACTGGGATTAAAGGTATGAGTCACCATACTCAGTTGAATCATCTGGTTTTTTCAGTATTAGCTCACTGGTTTTCCTTTCTACGCATTACCAGCTCTTCTTTGATTCCTTTGTTCTATCATTAAAACTGTTCTAGATTTGTTTGCTTATTTTGTAGTACTGAAGATTGACTTTAAGGCTTCATGTATGCTAAGGAATACAACACTGTGGACCTACGTCCCTAGGCATTTTATGAATTTATTTTGAGACAAGATCTCAATAAGTAGTCCGGATGACCTCAAACTCATGATTTTCTTGTCTTGGCCTCCTGAATATCTGGGATTACTTATAAACCTATCACCATAACTAGATTATTAGTTTTGCAGTTCTGTGATTCTTTTTTGTTTTTGTTTTTGTTTTGCTTTTCGAGACAGGGTTTCTGTGTATCCTTGGCCGGCCTGGAACACAATACGCTCTATAGAATAAACTGGCCTCTAACAGAGACCCACCTGCCTCTGCCTCCCAAGTGTTGGGATTAAAGTCGTGCACCACTACTGCCTGTCTTGGTTCTGTGATTCTAGATATAAGTTGTTTTTCTTTCTTTCTTTCTTTCTTTCTTTCTTTCTTTCTTTCTTTCTTTCTTTCTTTTTTAATATTTATTTATTTATTATGTATACAATGTTCTGTCTGTGTGTATGTCTGCAGGCCAGAAGAGGGCACCAGACCTCATTACAGATGGTTGTGAGCCACCATGCGGTTGCCGGGAATTGAACTCAGGTTGCCGGGAATTGAACTCAGGACCTTTGGAAAAGCAGGCAATGCTCTTAACCACTGAGCCATCTCTCCAGCCCATAAGTTTTTTTTAAAATTTCTATAATGGGCATAATTACTAAAAATACTAAACAATAATCTATAAAAGAGAAAAAAAACAGGATAAACTACCTTCCTATTGTGGACATGCAACTCTATGGCTTGCTGTAGCTTAGACAGAGACTCCACTGAACAAGAACAAAAGCAGACCAAAGTGGAACATGAACCAGGAAGACCAAAAGAGTTCCGACTTCAATTCTTTTTCTGAGTTAAATAATGCTAGAATCATCTCTTTAGAATATAGAATGAAGCACTTTCTCTTCCACTCAATGTAACTATTATAATAGTGTGATTACAGACCATTTAAATTTTAAAAGGAAGAGAAGAATAATATCTCCAAAATTATAAGCAAATTATATTCAAGAATATTCACACATGTATGCACATAATTTGTAATTACTCATATCAAATATGTGGTTTACATGGGCATGGTGGCATATGGCTGTAATTCCAGTACTTAGGAGGATCAGGAGCTCAAAGTCATCTTTGGATATACACTGAATTCAAGCACAGCATGAACTACACAGATCAGTTAAAAAAAAAAAAAAGAAAGAAAGAAATCTGGTCTACAAAAAGCCTTTTTTGTTTTCTATTTATTCATTAACCCATTCCCAGGGTCTAGTTCCTCCACTGTATAAAACTACCATTTTTTACAATAACTACCCTTGCCTTATAAATAATCTAAATTTCTAATGAGAGAAAATAGAAAGAGACAGAATATGTACCCATGATTGGGGAGGGTGCTAACAAAGACCAAATATTCATGATGAAAGAGAAGACAGCAAAGTCCATGTGTTCACAGAAGGATGTAATATAGAGTCAAGGTGCCCAAGGAGTATTGCTTACCTGAGTATCCAAAGGAAATACTGGAGATGGGGCTCAGGTAGATGCCTTTGCCATAGGCTGCTCCATGCAGCTTGCAGGGAAACACCAGGATGAATATATGAGCCTGGGACCCCCATGGCTGTATATTAGGCATCCATAACACTTATGCAGTCCTTTGTCCCTCCATTTATCTACCATCTTACTCATTCAAAAAAACTCAAGGCACCTACTCTTGAAAAGCTGATTGGCTGAAAAGTGGATTCAGTTAAACTGCTTGCTTGCAAAATACTAAAGATTAATACTATGGAGAACGGGGAGTAGCAGAGCCACTGAGGCATTGCCTCAGCATTCATACTTATGACCTCAATCCTTCATATATTTTCAGATTCTCAAACAAAGGAACTATGGAAAAGGTAGAAGGAAGAGGAACAAAAACCACTCCCAGTAGTTACTCAGGGCAATGAAATAAGCCTTTGTAACAACTCCTTGAATAGCTACAAAATGGAAAGTCTCTGTCATAATAATAGGTTAATTCCCATTCCCTAAACAACTAAAATATACAACAGTCACATTCATTCTATATTTATAATGCTAACTTTCTCTGTAGATAAGCTCTATCTTTCTCAAGATAGGCTAGACTTGGTGATGCAGAGGCAAGAACAGATATTCAAGCATTTTAGAGCAGACTTCCATAAGCTGAGTGAGTGGAAAGAAAGGGGAAAAGGACACAGCCTCACCTGCAGTTTGGTGTAGGATGCATTGACCAGCCCATTGCGCAGGATTGAATGCCAGTTCTCAATGTGGGACCCACTGTAAGGCAGGATAGAATATATATCCCCCCATAGTATGAGATTCCTAGGAGTACTTCCAAGACTATTATCACCCCCTACCCACAGTACATGCAGATGGGCAGACACACCTAATGACTGACATGTTCACAGAATAAAGTCATAGGCAGCAAGAAGTGTGTATGTGCATACATGAGTGTGTGGTTAAACCTTACATCTCCTGTTGTTCAACTAACCCCCACATCTTAAACCCTCAAATGCTGGCTCAGTATTTTCATATTTTCATTTGCCTATTTTCCTAACACTTCAAATTCAATAATTTCATCTCAAATTCAATAAACTTATCAATGATCTCAATATGGCTTCTAGTCCAGAGGTCACACTACATTTTTTAAAGAAGCACTAAGGCTTCCTCTAAATTACCCTTAACACTTTTTTCTTTCTTCCCACCCACAGTTAGACATAAACTGTGGATTTCTTCCCCAAACTTTAATTCTATCCTTCCAATCTGCTCCTTTGTATCTTTTTACATGTAAATATTGTGTCCATCCAACCACATCGTAAGCAGTTTAAAAATAAAGACCATGTCACATGCAGCACTTTATCCTTTACAGCACCTACCACAGTAGCATTTAGTAAATAACCGCTGACTAGCTGACCATCATGAAAAAAACAGAACTCATAGATCCCAAGGTCCTACTATCCTAGCCCATCTCCTGCGCCCCGCCTCCACCATCCTTACTGGAAGGCAAAGGTGCTTCCATAGAGCTTCTTGGCGGTCCGGAACCGAGCCTCCTTGGCAGGAGGGCTGCTCAGCAGGAGGAATTGGTGTGAGGTGTGCATGAACTTCAGCTGCTGCCCAGGGTGGGGGTGGGATAAAAAAACAGAGCAGAAACAGAGATCAGGGAGGGAAAGGTTGGAAACAGGAAACAAATCAGATTTACACTAACTACAAACAAGGGAAATATGTTTAGGGTCAAACACTATGCTGATGGACAGACGGTACCAACCAAGCTAATCAGGGACCAATACAGTGAGTGGGCATAGAGTCCCTCCTTGCCTCTCACTTAAAAGTTTTAAGATTACAGAGGAAGAATAATTACTTACCCTGCTGAGAGGTAGTTTGACAATGTGTGACCTGTTGCTAGAAATTATCCTGGGAAGAAACAGGAAAAGGAGAAGGGACAGAATAAGTATATGGTGAGGCTATCCTGAAAAAGTAACTTTAATCTAGGTACTGCAAGTAAGATTCCAATGTCTGAATGGTGTGATAATTTCCAGGACATAGTTGATATTTCTTTTATTTTCTTTCTTTTTTGTTTTTTCCCTGGTTTTTCAAAACAAGGTTTCTCTGTGTTAACAGTCCTGGCTGTCCTGGAACTCTCTTTGTAGACTAGGCTGGCCTCAAACTCACTGAGAACCACCTGTCTCTGCCTCCTAAGTGCTGGGATTAAAGGCCTGTGTGATCACTGCCCGGCCGTTGATAGTTCTTTTAAGTGATAATGCTTATGTAAAAATTACATATATAATTATATAGATTTTAAAGGGAAGCCACCAACCGGACCAGTTAGTTTTCAAGGGATTAAGTAATGGATAAAAAAGAGTCAGGGGGGAGGCTGCTATAACTAGGGAGAGAAAAACATGGAACAAAAAGAATATTAGAAGCCAGGTGTGGGTGGTACATGCTTTTGATCCCTGCACTCAAGAGGCAGAGGAAGGTGGATCACTCCAATTCAAGACCAGCCTGGTCTACAGAGTCAAGTTCCAGGACAGTCAGAGCTAAACAAAGAAACCCTGCTTTGAAAAACCAAAAAAGAACCACAAACAAAAAGAGAATCAGAAGTTACCAATTAGAGAGAGGTCTGAATTGAAAATGGTAAACTGGTGTCTGGGGTTTAAAATCCCAAAACTGAGGCTCAGGAGCCAACCTGCTTAAGCTCAAAGGAATCCTAAAGGATTTCAGGGATGAGAAAATAGAAAGACACTATATAGATTGGGGGGAGAAACAAAAGAAATTAAAATGAACTTTCTGAGGAGTCAAGGACAGACTAGGCTGTATATAGCCTGAATAGAAGGATCAGAGAACAAAGGCATAAAAAACTGAGGATTCAGCAAGAGCACTATCCTACAGTGTATACAGTGTACTTATTTTGTGGTTGTTTAAAGTTTTGTGTATGTATATGCAAATGTGCATTGGGCAGGTGGTATGCATACATGTAAGCCCGTGGAGGCCACAGTCAACCTCAGGTGTTGTTCCTTAAGCGATGCCCACCTTGTTTTTTGAAACAAGTCTGACAAGGACCTGAGGCTCACTGATTAGACTACTCTGGCTGGCCAGTGAGCCCCAGGGACCTGCCTATCTTTGCTTCCCAGTGCTGCAATTACAAATGTATACCATCATGCCTGTCTCTTCTTGTGAGTGCCAGGTATCAAACTCAGGTCCTCACGCTTATATGGTAAGTATTTCACCAACTAGGCAATCTCAGCCTCTCACCATAATTTACAATGCTACTTTAGAAATCTATGTCTGGTAATTACTCATGCTATGAGGAAATAATCTACTGTACTGGCTTCTTAGTGTCAGGGGTTGACTTGGAAGGAGGCAAACTAGAAAGAGAAGTTGTCAGGAAAACAAGATCAGAGGGAGGGAAGGAGAGGAATGGAACAGCCCAATTCTTTGCTAGCAGTAGGAAACAACAGTGCATCTGGTTCTAGCCACTCTTCATCAGGGAAGAAGATAGAAGACAGAGATGAATTTCTTTGGACACACAGAAAACTAAGCTGAAACTGAAAACCTACTAATGGCAACTATAGTTAATAACAATAAATTTTTGAGAATTGCTGAGTCATAATGGGCAATATCCTAGCACTCAAAAACTCTAATGAACCATTACATAATGCATGTTATGCATGGCAAATACACACATTTTTTTTTCTTCTGGTTTTTCAAGACAGGGTTTATCTACAACTTTGAACCTGTCCTGGAACTTACTCTGTAGACCAGGCTGGCCTCGAACTCACAGAGATCTACCTGTCTCTGCGTCCCGAGTACTGGGATTAAAGGCATACACCACCACCACCCAGCTAAATACACACGCTTTTAAAAAATCTTATATTAAAAGAAGTAAGAAAACAAACATTTGGGGAAATATGGAATACTTAAAGCTTGAGAAATCATGTCAGAATTTGTGAGCTCTTTATAGTTACTGTCAACTCAAGGCTTGTCAGCAAAACACCAAGAAAAAGTAGTCATAATATAGAGCCTTGCAAAGAATGCTGAAATGCCTCTAGGAGAACATATAGATAACTCTTTTCTTCCCCACCCCATACAAAGCCTGAGCCATTCTATCCATACCACTGCAGAAGAGGATGGGCCAAGGGATCCAGCTTGTCCATCTGTTTCTTGATTTCCAAATATGAGCCCTGTAAGACAATGGCCATAAGATTATCTCTCAGGAGAGGAAGGACCCCTCCCACTCTCTACAGACTACTGGGACCCAAAGCAAGATAAGCAATTGGAAGAACAAAGACAAGGGGGTTCCTTAAGGAGGCCCAGTCAGGTTGGCAAGACTTATAAATATGAAAATGACTGAAGATGCTTACAAAACAACATGCAGGTGGGACTCCCTCATTTTATGCAACTCCTACGGCTCTAAAAATGCTGCTTATAAATCAAAAAATAAATAAAATCAATGTCCCCCCCAAAGAATAGGCTAAAGAATCCTGTGGCAAATCTTCACATAAAACAGTCTTTCTAATAGTAAATCAGTGTGTTAACTGCACTGTGATATATAGGATTTGCTGAGAAGAGGCACACCTGTAAATATGAGTACAAATGAATGTCTATTCATGCAGAGACAGCAGACGAGGTGGGGAAATCTGGTGAGGGACAGCCTTGAGTCAAAGGATGATCACTGCTCCGTGTGGCTGCCCCACACCTAGAAGGACAGAAGATGCAGTCCCTGGATCTAGCTCCTTATCTCCAGGTCCCCTCTTCACCCTCCTAACCTTGGGCAGAAGTCTTTCCCTAGCTTCTCTAATTCTCCAAGAATTATGAAAAAAGTTGAAACATGAACAACTTGTGAAGGAATCTGCAGCAAAGATAAAGATTGAGAGAGACACTAGGAGTGAAGAGAAATAGGGTAAGAAAGCTAACAAAACAGGAACAAGAACTGGGATGGTTACAAAGGGAACATAAGGAAAACATAGGAATTTGAGTAGCTTCTCTAAATCTTTACCCTACTCCTGTGAATTAAAAGCAGGAAAGAGGGCTGAGCTAGGCAAAGAGAAGACAAAATACCTGGGTCATCTCCCGAATGGACATCACACTATCCAGAGCTTTCTGAAGTCGCTCATAATTCTTCTTCTGTTGATAATCAATGGGAAGAAAATAATTAGAAGAAGCAGATACAAAGATATGATAATAAAAAAGAAAAAGAGGGCAGCTAAAGTCTACACTCAAGTGTGCCATGGAAAAAAACAAGGTTTATCTGAAAACTTTAGAGTTTTATGTTAGTCCTTTTACTAGTTATGTAATTATCTGGGTAAGTCGTGGAACACCTTCAACTATTACAAGCCCTGTTTGCAAATGACAGGAGGTGTTCTGTTTGTTTGATTTTTGCATGTCAGGATTTTGGTGATGCTAAGGATTGAACCTATGCCCTCACATATGCTGGTAAGTGCTCTACATTGAGCTATACTTCAGTTCATTTGTAAATAAAAATACTATTTCTGTGGCAATCGTCAGAGATGTTCTCAGAATTAAATAAATGTATAAATCTAGTATTATATCCAATATATAGTACTGACAGAAAACAATGAGGCACTGTGATATACAGTGATGGTTAATTTTAGAAGTCAATTTGAAAGCTGGCGGTCCACGCCTTTAATCCCAGCACTTGGGAAGCAGAGGCAGGAGGATCTCTGAGTTCAAGACCAGCCTGATCTACAGAGCAAATTACAGGACAACCAGGGCTACACAGAGAAACCCTGTCCTGAAATCCCACTCCTCTGTTGCTGCAACAACAAAAAAAAAAAAAAGGAAAAAAAAAGAAATTAAAAAAGTCAATTCAAATAGGTTACAGAGTACCTACTTATTTGGTCAAACATGGTTTCTGGGTTTTTCTGTGAAGGTGTTTTGGGGTTCAGATTAACAGCTGAATGACTAGACTAGGCAAAGCTGATTGCCCTTCTTTTTTTTTAATATTTATTTATTTATTTATTGTGTATACAATATTCTGTCTGCAGGCCATAAGAGGGCACCATACCTCATTACAGATGGTTGTGAGCCACCATGTGGTTGCTGGGAATTGAACTCAGGACCTTTGGAAGAGCAGGAAATGCTCTTAACCACTGAGCTATCTCTCCAGCCCCTGATTGCCCTTCTTAATAAGGATCACATATAGCCAAATAAAGACCCAAATAAAATAAGAAAGCTAATCTTCCCCAATCCTGGCCCTTAAATAAAAAGGTATTCTTTACATGTTGAGGTATCGGCCTTTTCCTGGCTTTAGATTTGAATGAATTACAAAACTGGCCCTTGTGGGTCTTGAGCCTGCATGGTTCTCAGGTCTCTGAACTGGAACTGAAACATCATTCATCACAGGCTCTCTAGGGTTTCTAGTTTACTGACTGCAGATGTGGGAACTTCTCAGCCTCCCTAATTAGGTGGGACCATTCCTCATAATAAAATCCTCTATAATTCACATGTAAATGAATGGAATATATTTATAGTCATCCACAGCCTATTAACTATTTCTCCAGAGAACCCCCCATAGGGTATTTCATATGCATTATCTCTCATTTTTGTAACAGTTCACAAAATAACTCCTACTCCCTTTTACAGGCAGACAGCTGAAACTGAGAAAGATGAAGTACATTCCCTAGCACTATTCAACAAGAAAGCCAAAGACCCTCTGGTGGAATCCATGTCTGGCTGGTTCCCATCAAGCCTACGTCCTTTCACTATTGTTCTATTTTCCTCCCAGTCATAATCTCATTCTTAGAGTAGGCTAGCCTGAAGTTTACTATGTAATCCAGGTTGGCCTTAAACCCTAAGCAATTCTCTTGCCTCAGTCTTTCAAGTGCTGGGATTACAGGTACATGCCACCACATCAGCCCCAAGCCTATATTCTTTCCATCATGATGTAACAGGTACTAATTTTTCTTCCTTTCTTTTGACAAGCCCAGCTATTTTGTCGGATTAACCCCAGTGTTCAAGAGTACCCAAAAAACAAGTGTTCCATTTCTTCTGTGCTTCATTGGATTTGTTGTGTATATAGAATTAGAATCCAACCTCCCACCATTTCTGTCCCTTATCCCTTTCCTCCCAACAACTATACCTTAGGATTAAAGGCCAGAGTCTTGGGATCAGTTGGGTCTACCACAGACGGATAAGGCTCGAAGATGATGCTCTTTCTAGGAGACTCTAAAGCTGCTCTACACATGGCCACCAGCAGATCTACCACCTTAGGAAAAAAGAAAGGGGAAGAACTAAATGACTGCCCAGTTCTGGGAGTCAAGTGGTCTCCAGAATGTTCCCACTCCCTTTAAGGCAAATGTTTTCATGGCTTTCTAATTAGAAAATACAAAATTATAAAAATTCAAATACTAGGGCTAGAGAGACGGCTCAGTGGATAAATACTTGATGCTCTTACAGAAGACCACGGTTCAGTTGCTAGCACCCACATGACAGCTCACAACAGTCTATAGTTCTAATTCTAGAGGATCTAAAACCCTTTCTAACCTCTATGGATATCAGACACCTACATGGTACACATATAAACATTCAGGAAAAACACTTATACACATAAAAATAAATCTTTACCTAAAGTCTAAATACTAGCAAAATGATTAAAGATAAGAGATACCATCTCCAATCCACCAAACAAATTCATCTGCTCCCAAGTAACTACAAAATTAGGTGAATATCCTTTCAAGATATTTTGATATACAAATAGTATCTGTTCTTTCCTTCTTGGGCAAAGGTGTGAAGAATAAACTTAGGACCTCATCTAGGCTAAGCATTTGCAACTCTTTAACTCAATCATCCTGCTTCAGTCTTCCAAGCAGCTAGGAAGCTAAAGGAACGTGCCACCACAAGCCTGACTTGGTATTTGATTTTGGACACAACTGTGCATTACAATTTTATGTGTACAAATAATAGCTGTTCAGTATTTTCAATGTAAGGGTATGCCATAATTTTGATGGACCTCCTACAGAGTCATTACCCATTTTAGTTTGATTATAAGCTTTATACTTTAGTGAGCACCATTAAGTATGAAAGCATATTTGGAAGTTAAATTCTTTTTTTTTAATTATTTTATAAATAATACCAATCAAAATTTCCACTTCCTCCCCTCCTCCCACTTCCCTCCCGCTCCCCCATGGAAGTTAAATTCTAAGGAATGAAATCGCTGGCTTCCTTTGCTTTTGTTTGTTTTGAGATAGGGTCTTACTTTGTAGTTCTAACTAGATTGGAATTCACTCTATGGACCAAACTGGCCTCAAACTCAAAAGAGCCTCCTGCCTCTGCCTTCTAAATCCTGAGGTTAAAGACACTGACACCATACCTGGTCTCTTCTACTTTTCTTGATCCCAATACCCCAGTGTCCTTTTCCTCCCTCATACCTCTGCTCCAGTAGCCACCTCCTCTGCAGCTCCAGACATGACTCCCAGCGTGTAGAAGGAGAAGACGCATAGTTCACGAGTACAGACAGCTGGCTAAAGGGACATATTAAACAGACAGGAGAGATGTGGGTTGTGTATGGAGAAGATATAAGGAGAGATGAGTTGTGTGTTGAGAAGATGTGTGTGTGTTGAGGAAGACTAGCAATCAAAATTTAAATGCCTTAATATTAAGTTTGAGTGATCTTGTCTACATATAAAATTCTCTCTGATCATTAAGGTAGTTAGATGTTCTCTTTTCTGAGTTTTCAGAACACTGCTCCTTGCTTTTAAATATATACACATAGATTATAATTTATAGCTGAGTGTTCGGCCTACTCACCTAGCTTTGGGAATAGCCAAGTACACCCTGGTCAATACCAGATGCCTGCTTATAAATGTTAGGTGGGAATGGTGTCCTCAGAATTATTTTTATAAATTTATCTCTCCAGAGAGGATTACTGAGATTCATCTTCTGAGAAAACAATTATTTCTAGTGTCTACAGGATTGTGAACAGAATGTATCTTTTACTACAGGCCTAGGAAGGAGGGATAGGAAGCAAAAGGCCTTGGCCAAGTAAGATGGTCAGAGCAGGGACCTATACCTTAAGCATGGACCCGTTCTGGAAGACATGCTGCTCATCACACACCACACAGTACTCATTCAACGTTGGAATCCTCTGCTCTGCATATTTCATGATCTGGAGAGAGAAAAGAGTCCATATCTTTTGTAAGTATAGAAGTTTTTCATGTTGTTTTGGAGAAAATGGAAATAATTGAATCTTTTCTAGCTTAGATTCTGAACTTAAACTGATGGCCTCCCTACACTCCTAACCCTGTATGATACTATACAAGTAGACCAGCCTGATCTTTGACATAGCATAGAAGTCTTGAGTTAACATTCCACATCTACTATTTACTATCAAAAATAACTACTAGGCAAGTCAGATAATTTAGCCTTGTTTTCTTCATTTATAAAGTAAGACATTATATATCTCATAAATATACTGCAAGAAATGAGATCTGCCCATGCATTTAAATTTGGGGAGGTGGCATCAAGCCTGTCAACCTGAGTTCCTGGAACACAGAACTGATTCCCACAAGCTGTCTTCTGACCTTCACACAAGTGCTATGGTATGCATGTGTGTGCCTGTGTGTGTGTGTATGCCCCCTCTAATTAATTAAATAAAATTTTGTTTTTAGTCTCCATCATTATGTATTAGATGGGAGGAAAGGACAAGGGCAACAAGGCAACATAGAGGTCACAGAACAACTTTACGGAGTCAGCTCTCTCCTTGCACCTTTATGGGCATTCTGGGGAGTTAACTCAAGTTATCAGACTTTCACAGCAAGTGCTTTTACCAGTTGAGCCATTTCACAGGTTCTCATGAAAGTATTTTACAAATAGGTACTAACTAATCAGTTACAGTGGCTGTAGTCATTATAGATTTTCTATTTGTGGCATGAGAGTATTGAATCCAAGATTAAATGCTGGAGGGCAGGGCTTAAGTGATTTCTACCACTTAAGGACAATTTACCCATCTCCTAGTCAAACACATACATGCATACATGAACACACAGGCACACATACTCTATGGAAGGAAAATGGCATAAATCCAGAGCTTTTGCAACACTATCTTAAACTATATGCTTTTAAATTTTTATTTACTTAACATTGGCTTAACTACTTGTTCTTGTGTATAAATCAGGCTGTTCAAATGTTTATGGGCTGGTTATTAAGCCTGCAAGTCAGTAGTTCTAAACCCACAGGGATAGCATATCAAATATCCTACATATCAGACATTTTACATTACGATTCCTAACAGTAGCAAAATTAGAGCTATGAAGTAGCAATGATAGTAATTTTATGGTTGGAGTCACCACAACATGAAGAACTATATTAAGGGGTCACAGCGTTAGAAAAGTTGAGAACCACCGCAGTAAGTGTTCTTGATAATGCTGTGACCTTCTTGAGGATAGAATCTACGTCTTCTTTTCTTTTGTTTGCTCAACCAACACTCAGTATAATTTTGGGAACAAAGCAACTCAGGAAATAACTGACTTGAGAGCTGGGGTTTAGGCAGTTAGATGGGTGAGCAAGAGGGAAGGGTTCTGGAAAAAAGTTTTGGACTTGATTACCTGGACAAGGAATCCATACTCCAGAGTGGGGATGTTCTTGCAGTGACCACTGACCTAGTAAGAGTTCAAGACAGATCCTATGAGTTTCCTATAAAGTGGGGCCCAAACACACCTCATTCATACCTTCATCCAGGATTATCCTAAAATAGCTAAGTCTTAGCTCAGATCAGCCTAAGAAATCACAAAGCTGGAGAGACCTTTAGAAGTTTTTGTTAAAGGTTCTAAGGTTTAACAGTCTTTAACCCTCTTCAAAGTTAGAATAGGTTGGCACAGCAACTGACTACCAAGTTGTAGCCATAACCCACCTATACTATACATGACTTCTCCTTGGCATGCTAATCTCCAGACTCTGCTTTATAAACTATTATCTGACAGGCCTATCAGGCATGAAATAAGCGTTTAATAATTATTATTTAATATTATTTATTTATATATAAGCATTTAATAATTTAAAACTATTCCATTCTATACATTCATGATATATGCCTGGATTTGACTAGACAGCTCTACCCCCACCCCTTTGAAAAGTTATTCCCCTGCATATCTACCCCCACCCTCCTGATGCCCACATCACACCATCCCCATGTACCAAAGGAGAAGTCCGTGCTGGGGGAGGGAGGCCCACGTGCTGGGGGCACAGGAGACCTGCCTGGGGGCTGGGGGGATAACCAAACACCTCTACTTTGGGGTTCTTCATGGTGCAAGAAATGGAACGATTCATAAGGCGTCCAACTCGAAGCTCTGGTACACCCAGTTTGCCTTTTAGCATGGAGTCCTGTATGATAGGAAAACTGGGAGACCTGTAGAGAAAGAGCAAAGAAAAAGTAATAAAACTGGGAATTCACTATGAATTTTAGAAGAGAATTAGAAAAAAGAACATAGCAGGCCAGAGATGATCATAAACTCAAGGGCATAGTCTATTGTTATCTTAAATAATGTCAAAAGAGAATAACAAGTCACAAAATTGGCTTTTGATATCATTATCTGTATGTTCTTCAGGTTGTAGCATATAAAAGGCAGAAGCAGAACCTCGGCCAACATGTCACTCAGACTAAGTATGACTGAGTATATTCCTTAAAGATGACAGGATCATTTTTTTTTTGTGAGAGAAAAGGACTAAGCATTCAACACTATCCTAGGCAAGTAGTTGTATCCAAAACCTTGCCTAATGCCAACTGTCTTAAAAGTGGCCTGTGAAACACTACAAATCTAGCTTTGTGTGCATCTTTGGAGAATCAGAAGCCACCAAAGTGTAGGATATAGAACCAGGGTCAAAGAATAGAGCAATGTTTATTTCCAGAGCCTAGGTATCAGCACCTCCTATATAAGAGCAAGAAGTGAGTGTCTGTCTCTGCTTCTTTATGACAAGAAATAAGGATGAGAGATGAAGATAAGATGGAAAGATAAAGGGCTGGGAAGATGGCTCTGCAGTTCTTGCAGAGGACCTGGGTTTAATTCCCAGCACCTACATGGCAGCTTACAGCCAAACGTAGCTCCAGTTCCAGGGGATTCAATACCCTCTCCTCTGGCCTCTGAGGGCACTAGGCACACACATAGTGCAGGCAAAACACCTATAAACATAATTTTCTAAAATGATGGAAAAATAATACATATGCCTCCAAAAGCTAGGTATTGTGCTGTATATAAGGGATGAGTTATAAATATTGAATCAAAGTAGAAAGGTAAGGATACAAAGGGGATCATGTGTCGTTATTAAGTAAAAGATACAGAATTTACTGTACTCAGAGAAAAGACAGAAGAAATTATTTTAGGCATTCCAGAAGGTGATAAGACAGATAACTGGAAATGATCAATTCTAGGAAAATATTTACTTGGGAATGGGTGAGAAGATGCTGAGGCCAGCTCGGAACTTCTTGATGGTACCACTTGCTTTGAACCAACTGTGTCTCTTCTCCTGCTGGGTCTTCAGGAAATCGTTGCTCAGATGTTTCCATTGTTGGGATGTAAACATACCCAGGATCCTATGAAATCAAGAGGATTAGCCAAGATCAGGCAGAAAAGGACAAAGAGAGGCAATTAATCTCCAGACTCAGAGACTAGAAAGCTAGTTTTGACAGAATGTTTGCCAAAGCTTCCCTTGATATGACACTGGCATATGAAAATACTATCTATCCTAAAGCACCATCTTCATCCTAGGAATAAACACTCACTCCTGTTACCTAACCAACAAGCCAGAATATTTCTGGAGAGATTATAAAGGTGAACCTTCAGTCTAGAAACGACAGTCTGGATTTAGTGCCACAGATAACTCCACTGAGAACAGAATAGAAGGGGTAGGGCAGAAGAGAATATAACCTTCTACTTTGCAAATAGTGCAATGACTATGGACATGCGATACCAATAATGTTAGGTGAGAAACTACATCCCTGAATCTATAGTCTTCACCTTGCAATCCAACTTGTCAATCATTTCACTTGTTGTTGACCAGTTCTTTGTAGGAATACCCTAGGCTATCATAATAAAACCTCATCAGCTTCTTCAAACTCAAAATTTCACCTATAACCAATAACTTCTTTTTCTTCTCATTAGAGAAAATCATGAGGTGTTAGCTTCCCTAATTTTCCAACCCTAATACAAAAGCTGTTTCTACTTCAACCCTTATCTCTAGTCCTTCATTCTCCAGAGAAAAGGTGACACGCATATTAACACTGACTTCTCTATTTGGGCTCTACCACCACCTTCTGTCCTTAGGGGCCATGATCCAACATCCTCCTGTCCAGTCAGTTCCTTTCCCAAAGTCTGTAAGATATTTCATTTTCTGCATCTCAGCTAGGCAAGTGTTCTACCTCTGAGATCTATCTTTAAGGGGTCAAGATTCCCTTGGCTTAGTTTTAGTGTTTCTTCTTCTTCTGTCTATCCTCTTGAAGGATTCCTGGATACTTTGGGTATTAAAATGTTTTTAGCCCTCATTCTATTTTCTTTTCACCCTATCATCCTCTTCTTTTAACAATCTTACATCTACTGGTACTAAGTCCCACTAACACTGATGCTTATCTTCAACCCTTATACTCAATTCTGAGCTAGTGTGAGACTATTTTATAGCGTCGATCTACACCTGGCTGTTCTGGAACTTGTTCTGTAGATCAGGTTGGCCTCGAACTCACAGAGATCCACCTGCCTCTGCCTCCCGAGTACTGCGATTAAAGGTGTGTGCCACCACCAACCCGACCTGGCTTCCTAAATTTATTTTAACTTTTCCTAGGAATATTTTAGAAGGACATTTCTGGAAGAAAACACGATGTTCAAGGCTTTGACAGATTTGTGGTTAGAGTCTGGATTGTGACTGTCCCCCAAAGGTTAACATGCTGAAGGCTTGACTTCCAGTCTGTGGCACTATTGGGAAGTGGCGGAATATTGAGGAGGCAGGACTTGGTGGAAGAAGTTAGTCATTGGGGGCACGTCCTTGCAGGGAATATTGGTACCCTGATCCTAATGTGTATATGTATCTGTCTTTCTGTCTGTGTTTGCCAGCCACATGTAAGTTGAACAGACCCCTTCTACCACATGCTTCCACAATGATGTATTGTGCTGTCAAAGATATAAATAGGGTCAAGTTATAGTAGGCTGAAACTTCTAAACTGTGAGCTAAAATAAAATTTTCTCTCTTCTAAGTTGAATAATTCAGGAATGTTGTAACAGAAATGGAAAGCTGACTAAGGTACATATTTCTCAATCCTTTTCCCTCACATGTCCATGAACAACAACAACAAAAATGTTCTTACTTTTTTAACTGAAGACCTAGCCCAAACCCTTCCTTATTCGATGGCTGGAAAACCTCAATGGATGGTTCTGCAAAGAGAAGAAAAAGTTTCTAATATGTGCATTAACTCTAATCTCTACAAAGTCCAAAGTCACAGTTCAGTAGGACAGCTTCCTCAGATTCTAGACACAGTAGCTGTTAGGTACTCTCAGGCATATCCAACGTGCAGTTAAAGATAGCTATGAATGTGGCCGAATATAAAACTGTAACTTACTTAAAACATTACAAAAATTTTGTAATTTGTTTTGGTAACTTGGTTGTTCAGTTCTTGGTGTGAAGTGTGAAGGGGACGATGTGTTGGACATGCCTGCAGAGTGAAAACTTGAGGCAGCAGTAAATTCTAGAAGCCATTTAATACACTTTAAATATTTTCAGTAGGAAGTTGAGAGGTTTGGAGAAGAACAAATATCTTCAGGTCAGAGAAAACAATTTCACAAATCAAGAAGAAGGCTATCAGATGACTGGGGATGAGGACACTAATGACAAGAAATGGAAAACAAAGGGTGAGCACAAAGGTCTTATTTCCAACTTTATTTCTACTCCAATTAACTTAGTACTTTGGATCAGACTACACTCAGATTACCCACTTGCCCAATGTCACTGTCTTTACCTGGTCCATCAAGGTACTGGGAGAGAGAAAACCGTAGCCTCAACACAATCGGTTCTGTCCGAAGGACCTTCCAAGCTGTAGATACTTCCTCCTAAGAGAGTAAGAGAAATTATTCCTGGTTTACAACAGAGAGAAATGGACACATATATGCACATAACAGTATACACCATTGTTTGTTGATAGTCTAGGAAAGACAGAGATGAAGAATATAGGCTCCAAATACAGCACTCAAGAACAAGACACCGGGCTTACATGAAAAAACCTGTAAGGCAAGCTACACATACTGTTGGCACTACTTACATCGAGGAAGCTGATGTTGATATGGAGGTCAATGTCCACGTCATCAATAGTTCCATATTCTCTACAGAGACACAGGCAACCACAAGGGAGGCTCATTAAGACAGAAGGGAATAGAGAGGTAAAGAAGGTAAAGAACTAACCCTGGGAACATGAGAAAGGGTGGAAGAGAGCTCCATACTTAGATCTTAGCTACACAGAGAAACCCTGACTCAAAACAAACAAATAAACAAAAAACAGCAACAAGAAAAAGATCTCAGCTATGTATCAGATCACTTATGACCATAGCCCTTCTTATCCCAAAGGGAACTAGTGACCTAAAGGTATTTAGGATAAGAGGGAATAGCTAAGATAAATAGTTTTAACTCCTATCTCCTATGGTCAGCCATTTTTAAATACTCTGAGTAGCTTTCTATTGCTAAACTCATAAATTTATCAGCACATTACACCATCAAAAGGAAATTCTAGCCTTTAAAGATCCTTGTCATCCTGAAGTAGAGTCCCACCTGATGGACACAGAGTTCTCACTGTAGATCTCCTTCACTGCCTCAATGTCCGCATCAAGCTGTGGGTGTCTATACAGGTCAGCTGCACAGCTCCCCTGATTCAGCCATAAAAATATTGATGGTAGCAGAGGTGGAAAGAGATAAACAAAGGGGAAGTAAGAAAGAGAGAATAAACAGAACACGCAGACACACCAGGAACAGGAAAGAAGAAAGGGCAGCACATAGGCTCTTGGGGGTAACCCTAGCACATATTTCAGGGAACAAGACTCTCTACTCCACTCTAAGAAAGTTTTAGCAGTTTTGCTTAAAAAGTTCATATTCTCAAGCTCTAGCCTTTCCTCCCAAATTTTGCCTTCTACAGAAATTCAGATGAGTTCTACCTGAAAAGCATCCTGAGAGTCTGAACAGTTTTGCTTAGGAATGCAAATGTTAGCAATAGCATTTTTCTGGGTGGCAATGATAATGACACTCTCCAGGAGCCATTTAAGATTTGATCCTAACAATGAAATGACTCTCTCTGGCTAATGAGAGAAGAAAATAATAATTTCTAACTACATAAGGGTCCCCTTCATGTGGAGGATGCAGTTTACGATGAGATAATGACAAGTCCTAGGTATAAGCAAGGACAATGAATCAGTTCTGAAAGATTCCTATCAGATCCCACTAACATTTTATCTCATTTCATCTCTGTTCAGTAGAACTTCTTTCCTTCTGATGTACCCAGCATATAAAATCTAAATCATCCAACAATGAGTTTGAGGGAATGCACTTCACCTGAACTCCATATAGAAATTCCTCTGATTCATTATCTCCTTCTGAATCATCATCATTCCAAAACTGGCCTTTGATGTCCTGGAGATAAGCAACAACAACAACAAAAACACTGAAGCACCATCCTTTGTGAGGTCCTTGTTATTACATGGGCTAGGGTAAGGCAAAAGGATGGAAAACAGATTCACACATTTCTTGGGAATAAGTGACTGAAGCCTGAATCCTTTTACACCCTTCACTTCACTCTGACTGAGTGCAGTACTACCTAAGTCTAGCTCTGAGTTGGTGGGGTGGAGGAAAACATCCCTAAGCATCTCTAAGCTCTGCATTGTCACTTCCTCATCTCTCTTGTTTTGTGTTGTCTCTGAGGCAGGGTCTTACTCTATAGCCCTGGCTAGCCCAGACCTTGCAGCAATTCACCTGCTTCAGTTTCCCAAGTGCTGGGATTACAGATGCAAGCCACCACAGCCAACCTCACCTCTACTCTTCTATCTCCTAGTGTTCATCTCTCCCTTTCCTTTCGAAGAGAACAGCCCTACACAGCTCAAGTGACACTTTTTCCATACTTCTCCTTCTTTGGTTAACTTCAAATAGCTACTTCCAAAAGGGCAAGAGGGGGAAAATACCAGGAAAAGGTAAAGTCAGCCTTCTGTCTTATCTGCCCCTTAGATGACTAGTCCAGTGACAGGAGGAGTCAGTCCTCACCATTGGGTCAGTGGGTCTCACACACACTCTCAGGTCAGTGCTAGGCAGCACCCCTCCATACCACCAATCGAACCCAGGTCAACAAGATGAGCATTTAGGAGATCACAGAATGAGACAAAGGAGGTGATGATGTCATAGGTACTGGCGATCTGCTGGAGATGGCAGGCTCTGCTGTTGTGGTAATAATTCACTGTCCTATGGAAAGTAAATAACAATTGGGTTCACCACTTATTAGCTGGGTAGTATATACACAGGTATATTTTGTCCAATTACAGACACATGTAAAGAGGCATAATGCACACAAACTTCAGTTCTTTTACCAAGCTGAAAACACTGTCAGTAGAATATACACCTGTCTATTCCACACAAAGTTGAAAGTTGGAACTGTAGTAAGTATCTGCTCTAGTCTATAAGGTTACAATAACCTTAAAACCAAAAGTAACAATGGCAGGACCAACTGCTTATGCTTCTGTGTCCACTCAGTTCATTTATGAACAGCTTTCACAATACCAAGCCTCATCAGCCTTATTAACCAGAACCAGATTCTTTTTAGACTCTTTGTTCCTATTTTCCCATATTGGACCACTATCACTTTTTTTCTTTACATGTGCATGTGTGTGCAAGCGAATGTGTATAAAAGTACATGTGCATGTGCATGTGCAGGCCCCCAGGGCTGATTCTTGGAGTCTTTCTCACTCATTTTCTGCCTGACTGAAACAAGGTCTCTCAACTAACGCTGTACTTCACCAACACAGGCTAGTCTTGCTAGCCAGCTTGCTGAGATCCTATCCCCACATTCCCAGAGCTGGAATTATACGTAGCCACCATGCCCAGCTGATATTTATGTAGGTTCTGGGGACCCAAATTCTAGTCCTCACACTTCCATGGCAGGCATTTAACCAACAAGCCATATCCGTAACCCCTCATTATTGCTTTTAAAACATCAGCTTTATTTGAGCTTGGTGATTCACACCCATAGTCCCAGCAGTAAGGAGGGGTTCTATGGTCAAGAAGATAATATCTCTGAGGTTAGCCTAGGCTACTTTGAGGACTCTGTCTCACAAATAAATTAATTCAAGGGGGTTGAAGAGATGACTTAGTAGTGCTCTTACAGAGGCCCTGAGTAGGGTTCCCAAGCATCCACACCAGGCAGTTCATAACTGTCTATAACTCTAGCTCCAAGGGATCTAACACAAATATTCATAAAACTAAAAATAAATCTTTAAAAAATAAAAGCAGTATTACTAGAAGCCATTATATGACAATCATCTAATTCAGAGTTCTCAATAACACTGACGATGCTCTGGTAAAATTTATCTGAGTTGTCATGGCTGAAACAATCCTCCAGGGTCGTCTTGGAACCTAACCTCCACATAGTTACAGTAATGACCCAACAAGCACGCACAGAAAAAGCACTATCCTCCTCCCCAACTTCTAATCCTAGAAGACCTCCATCCCATAACAGGCTCTTTTTAGCCCCACTGAAGCCTTCACTTACATCAGGTCATGAAAAAAACAACCCAGCTATGAAATTATGAAGGCTTGAACGGCAACAGATGTCAAAGCTACAGTAACAGTAGGCTTTCAAAGCTTTCTGCTGCTCTCTAGATCAGTAGGTCACAAACATTACGTATATATTACAATCACCTGGAGAGCTTTCAACTTAGACCAACACATAGCCCTATTCCATAACCAATTAGTACAATTTCATACAAATTAATCCTACATGTTAAGTCAGTTAAAAACTCTCTACTATTAAGTCAACACTAGGAACCACTAGTCCTTCCTTCCTGGCTCCACATATACCTCAGTCTAATCCATTCCAAACTACTTAATGGTGTTCTTGGTCCTTAATGTGATTCTACCAAACCTTACTTTTCTACATCATCGATTTTAGGTGGGCTGGTGTGACTACAGCATCAGTATTACCTGGGAACATGTTAAAATGCCAATCGTTAACCCTTACCCCCTGAGATTTAGTGAAGCAGAAAAACCAGGACTGGAATGCAGTGATGTTTTAACAAGCCCTAAAGTTATTATGCTGCATGATAAAATTTAAGAACCATCCCACTAGGTCATTGCATCTTTCAACGGTCTGTCGTTTCTTCTCAGATACCAAGTTAAACTTGGTAATTGGTTCAGTATGGGGTTATAAAGCACAACACCAAAATAAACTCTGCATAGCAGTCCTTGAGCTAACTGTACTACCTCACTGACCAAACAGTAATATGCAAAAGTCAATTACAACTCAAGTTCTTAGAGATGAGATAACCTGATATCTGATAATTGCTTTAAAACACTACTGGGGGGGTAGGGAGGACAAGTTATGAGCAAAGTACAATTATATGTATGAAAAAACTCATTGTTTTGTAGGTCAACTAGAATTTTATTTTTAATTTTAAAAATTAAATACTATCCCATTTTCAAATAAAATAAGTGGGGAAACAGATTAAATAAATTTTGCAAAATGTTGATAACTGTGAGTCAGACATAGTGGTATGTCTTTAACCCCAGCATTCTGAAGGCACAGGCAAGTGGATCTCTGAGTTCTCAGCCAGCCTGGTCTACACAATGAGCTCCAGTACAAAAACAAAACAAAAAGACAAAAAAAAAAAATGTTGGTAACTGATGAAGCTGAGAAATGTACACAGGGTTTCTTATACTCCCTGCTTTTTGGTATATAGTGGAAAATTCTGCAATTATAAAATCAAAGGCTCTCCCTAGAAAGCCAACTCTACACGTCAACAGGAAGATTCCCCTTGTCTCCTTGCTGTTCTTCAAACAGCAAGCATAGTCCCACTACACAGCCTTGTCTCCACTGTTCTCCCCTTTTAGGATGGCCTTTTAAGATAGCCACACTCTGGTCACAGGTCACCTTAACTACCTCTATAAAATACCTACACTAAAAAATCATAACAGTAATAATAATACCTACACTAGCATTTCCTGTCCCTCTCCAATTATTTCCTTCCCCACATTCTGACATAGATTTATCTCTCACCAGACTGTAAGCTATCTATAAGCAAAGATTTGTGTTGTTCTCAGCCTCTATAACACATTTACTGAATTAGTGAATGATCCCTCAGCTGTGTACCAAATGGGAGATAAATATAAGAACTTAAACACCACTTCTATGCAGCAACAATAATAACCCAAAATGCTTTCTAAAAATCAAGACCTCATTCACCTTCAAGAGCAGCCGAGAAGCAAATTCTGAAGTTCTGGAGACTGGAGTTCTTTTGCGATTTGAAAATAAACAGTCAAGTGCTGATATGGACAACCACGGAGGGATACAGAGGGAAGAAGCACTACTCTCCAGCCTGGGTTCTTTTGGGAAGGGTGGGACGATGGCAGCTTAGGCGAGAAGTGCCAGCTTTTTCAAGGTCTTTCACCTTAGAAGTCAAGAAACACTGAGCATGTCTTCAAGGTTTGCTGCTTGGCTTCTGTTGCTATTAAAAGGACGGGGGAAAGATCAGTTTTTCCAAGAAAAAGACAGTTATGAAATGTCCAACTTTTCAAACCAAGCTGTTTTAGTGGGAAAGATTTGAACCTTCAACACTAAATGCTCTTCCCTCAGGAATGGGGAGTAGCTGGAGAGTGGAAAGAGGCAGGTTTGTGGATCATGGAATTCACAGATATTTAAAAAAAAAAAAAAAAAAAGGAAGAAGGGCCTGAAAGATGACCTAGTTCAAAGTTTTCATGTAACACTCCAACCTAAGGAAGTCACAACTTGCCTGAGGAACTTGAACATTTGATAGGTCCTAAATACGTCCATTTTTCATGGGATGAAGCAGTAACTAACACAGCGGTGGTTACTAAACTAAGAGACGAAAACAGAGCTGGACCCTTTGAAGAGGAGCTGGGCCAAATAGAGACTATCAGAGTGACCAGAGAAGAGCGCTGTTTCGCTCAGTGTTTGTTTATTTTGGGTGATGGCAGCTAGCCTAACATGCTTGATCTGTTCCTAAAAGATTATGCCAAAGGTAAATCAGCCGTAGGACGACTCACAAAGGTCTTTTTCTCTAGGTCCACAGGCACTTTCCAGAGTGACCATCTGACATCTACCCAGTTAGAGAAGCCTCTGATCTCAACGTCTCCACTCTGGGCTTGCCTCCCAGCTCTGTGTGCTAGCAGAGGAAAGCTCCAACAGGAGCGACAGAAGGACTAAGCTACTAAACAAAGGCGAAGCGGGCGAGTCCAGCGGCCAGCGCTAAGCCGGGCACCTGCGGAGGGAGAGGACCGGGATGCTCGCCGAGGACACCCGCGCTTGTAGGACAGGGCCTGAGGCCTCTTCTCCATAGTCCCCCCGTAGGCCCCCAGCCCCGGCCTTTCCCGTTAAGAAGCCGTCTGCGGCTCACCGCCGCCAGCCGCCCAGCCGAGCGAAACCTGTCATCGCCCCTCATTCGGTCCCTCAGGCAGGACGGACCCCACCCGCCGCCCGGCCGCCCCGCCCCATCCCGCTCCGGCCTCCCCCATACGCCAGCCTACAAGAGTACTCACGGCGACCCCGGGCCGCGCGCGGCCGCCGCGGAGGGGACGAGCGGCCCGGGACGCCCCGCGGGGGCGGAGCGGCAGGCCAAGGGGCGGGGACCGAGGCGGGCGGGCGAGGTCGCGCACCCACGCCTCAGCGTGCCGTCCCGGGCACGCTGGCCCACTCTGCGCATGCTCGGGCAAGGACTGCGGTCACGTGTATCGCCTCCGACCAACCGCAGTGCAAGCTGAGCCTGGGCGTGTCCTCGCCCCGGGATGCCAGCCTCGGCGCGCGTGCGCAGTGATCGATAGCTGAAGGCGTGAGGGAGCGAGTGGGTGGTGCCTGTTCCTTGGGTCCCTGAGGGCGAGTGAGGAAGAGGTGCTCCTGATTCGCCAAAAAATAATGTTTTTTCTTTGTCGCCTCGTGTGGTTGGGAGGACTGTTGAAGGAAAGCAATCTAGATTGTCTATATAGAGATAATGAGGCGTCCCCTCGGTGCAGGTTGAAGCCAGACAAAAAAAAGGAATCAAAAATTAAGATTCTTTTTTTTTAAAGATTTATTTATTATATATACAGTATTCTGTCTGCTTGTATGCCTACAGTCAGGAAGAGGGCACCAGATCTCATTACAGATGGTTGTGAGCCACCATGTGGTTGCTGGGAGTTGAACTCAGGACCTTTGGAAGAGCAGCAAGTGAGTGTTCTTAACCTCTGAGCCATCTTTCCACCCCCCCCTCAAAAAAATTAAGATTCTTAAATCTGCCTCGCCCCCATGCACTGTTGCTAGGTGTGCTGGAATCTGCCTGGCCTTCGGGACACACAACCTTAGGGGGTTGGGGCCATAGCTCACTAAGAGTGCTTGCCTAGTATTCACAGGGCCTTGGTTTCTGCACACCTGTGTAAACCCTGTGTGGTGCAGCAAACCTCTCATCTCAGCATTCAGGAAATTGAGGCAGAAAAATTCAAAGTTATTCTCAGCTACATAGTAAATTCAAGACCAGAATGGGATGTGTAAGAACATCTCAGAAGATAACTAAACAAAAGATTTTAGTGGAGGTGGAAGAGATGGCTCAGCAGGTAAGAGCCAGTGGTTGCACTTGCCAAGGACCTGGGTTCAGTTCCCAACACCCACATGGCAGCTCACAATAATCTGTAACTGCAGGTCCAGGGGATCTGACACCCTCTTTTGGCCACTAAGGGCACTAGGAACCAATGTGGTGCACACATACACATGCAGGAAAACACTTGGTTAAGTGATTTTATGTGAGATCAAAGCTTGGTTTGGGATTTTTCACTGGGCTCTAGATTTTCTCCATGCTTACTCATGATTCCCGTCTGGATATAGCAAAAGGCCCCCAGATAGCTGACTGCTAACAAGCTTCAATATTTGTTACATTGTAATAACTGAAAAAAAATAAGGGATATTCTCCAGTCTTAGAGTGCAAAAGTTTATAGTAGTACAGAAATGGTGTAAGCATTGTGGCTCAGATGGAAAAATATTCTGGCATTCGGGAGGCAGGGAATAGCACAGGTAAGGATAGCAGTTTACAGCCCTGCTCTAGGGGAAGATTTTCCCAATGTAACAGTTCTGTTCTGGCAGGAAAGGGCTTTCCCAGCAAAGTTGTTAGAGCTAGACATTGGTGCTAGGAGTGTACCAACTCTGCTCTGCTAGGGGAAGGTTTCCCCAGTGAAAGTGTTACATCACTGTTCTGCTGCTTAAGGGTTGAAGTTGTAACAATCTGAGCTGCTGGGGTAAGGGTTGAAGTTGTAACAATCTGAGCTGCTGGGGTAAGGTTTAAGTTGTAACAATCTGATCTGCGGGGTAAGGCTCCCCCAGGGAAAGCGCTACAGTGCCGCTTTGCTCCTCCATCTTTGCTCTAGTGAAAGAAGGGCTTCACCCAAACCTCATTCAAGAGATTTATATGGAAGGAAGAATCCAGGGGAGTGGCTGTCTCTGCCAGGGTGGAAAAAGGGCAGCAGCAAACAGAACAGGTGCAGGGCTTATATAGGACTTCTTAGAGGAGCGGAGTTTTTCCAGGGAGATTTTCAGGGTGGGAATTGGTCAGATTTTAGGCCCTTGAGCTCAGATTGGTTTAGATCTCTGCTCAGATTGGTTGGTTTTCTGCTTGGGGATTGGTTCATTTCCCTGCCCGGGAATTGGTTAGTTGTCAGCTTAGTTGATCAGGGGCAGATTTGGCTCTGGTTTCAAAGACCAAATTCTGTTTCTTTCATTGGCCTTTTTAAAAATCTTTTCTTTTCTTTTTGACTCTAGTTTTAGGGCCAGGTCATATTTCTAATTCTAGGGACAACGCATCTTTCTTTGGCACTGGTTTCAGGGTCAGGGTGTGTTTCTTTGGTTCTGGGTTCAGGGCTAAAGCATTTCTTTCACTGACTCAGGTCTCAGAGCCATGGTGTGTTTCTTTCACTGGCTCTGGTTTCAGAGCCAGGGTGAGTTTCTTTCTCAGAGCCAAGGTGAGTTTCTTTGGTTGGCCCTTTTACCCTACAAAGGGGTTTGCCATACTCATAAGCACCGCATAGTCTTTGAGAGCCACTCACTGTGGAAATGTGCTCAACATAGTGTTTTTAAGAAACCACAAGAATTTTGTCCCATGAATGAAATATCAAACTCCAGACTTCTACAACCTCCTAGGATTCCTTCACTCTAACCCCTTCCCTCTCATGCTCACGTACTCACGGTGACTATCAACTGCTTTATAGGTATGATCTTCCTGGCTTTGTTCATTTCCCTATGCACACATATCCTTGACAGTTAGCTCCCCTCTCCCCCCGCGATGTGTGTGAGTGCATATGTGTATGTGTGTGTGTGTACTGTACCTTATTTTTTGAGACAAGGTCTCTCATTGAAAGTGAAGTTCTTCAATTGGATAGACTGGTTAGCCTGTGAGCCCCAGGGAATCTCCTGTCTCAGTGCTGGGATTACAGATGGTACAATAGCACCTCACTTTTTACATGGGCCCAGAGGATCTGAACTTGAATCTTCATGCTTTCATGGAAATTTTTTACTGACTGAATCATCTCCCCAGGATCAAATCAGTCACCATCATCATAGTAGTGTTAATATGTGTTGTTGAACACTCACCTCTGACCCTAACAGCCATTACTATTAATCATAGAAATCACAGTGGTTACCACAAGTGATCCTCACAAGATTGGGTCTGTTGATATCCCTTCATAGAAAGTGGGAATGAGGAGGGCCGTTAGACCCTCACTTGAGATTTTAGACATTTCCCCTTGTGCCACCCTCCAGCACCATGCCTTCTCAGCCACAGTGGGCTGAAATTTCTCTGGAATCGTGAGCCAGACATAAACCTTTTCTTTCATAATTTGTTCCTGCCAGGTCTTTTATCATAGCTTCAAGAAAGGGACTAATACTGGGTGAAGGAAATCACCGAGTTCTCAGAGCTGAATTTGTGGGTAGGCATTCTTTTTGGTTGGTCCAACCCCTGAGCCCATTCTCTGGGAATTGTGTTTTCCATGGCTGTGCCCGGCACCCATAGGCTCTGTACATGTTTCCTGAGACATCTGGTGCCTACGTTACAGTTAATTGAACTATGAGTCTATTCCTAAACCAAGCTGTGTACCAGGCTCTTTCTTTTGGCCACTAACTGGCTCCCAAATCATGACACAGAAACTTATTATTAGTTTTGAATGCTAGGCCTAGCTTAGGCACTTCCTGGCTGGCTCTTTTAACTTAAATTAACCTGTTTCTCTTTATCCACCTTTTGACTCAGGGATTTTGACTTTTCTTATTTTCTTGCTGTCTCTATGTCTGGCTGGCTTAGAGTTGCATGGCTTCTGGCCCCAGATGTCTCCCTCCTTCTCTCCTCTTCTTTCTCTTGAACCCAGATTTCTCCTCTTATTTATTCTTTCTGCCTGCCAGCCTCCCCTATCCATCTTCTGCCTAGTTATTGGCCATTCAACTCTTTATTAGACCAATCAGATGTCTTAGGCAGGAAAGGTAAAACAGATGCAACACATCTTTACATAATTAAACAGGCATCATTAAACAAATACAACATAAACAAATGTAACACATCTTTGGCAAGTTAAAATAATATGCCACAACACTGCTGTGTTAAACAGATTGTTTTGTTTTGGGATTATGAAATTAAGATTCTAATTGGACATCATCCGATCTACTCTGAGGGATGAAAATGGAGAAAGATAACTTGCCAAAGAGAATGAATGAAGAGAGGCAGAGAAATAGGGGGACTATTCCAAGTTCCTGGCATCTTCCCAGCTCTTTCTGAAAATCTCTGAACTCACCGGGCAGTGGTGGCACACGCCTTTAATCCCAGCACTCAGGAGGCAGAGGCAGGCAGATCTCTGTGAGTTCGAGACCAGCCTGGTCTACAGAGCTAGTTCCAGGACAGGCAGACAGGCTCCAAAGCCACAGAGAAACCCAGTCTCGAAAAACCAAAAAAAAAAAAAAAAAAAAAAAAAAAAAAAAAAAAAAAAAAAAAAAACA
>PVIU01003948.1:0-135321 GCA_004026605.1 Ondatra zibethicus
CACACACACACACCACACCCCATTCTGCCATTTTCTTCTGGAATGAAAGCCTCCTGCTGCCAATTCCAAACCACTGCAAGGGCTTGAGAAAAGAGAGAAGGAGCACTAGTCTGGAAAATGAATGAGGTCTCACAATCTCCCATAATCTGAATTATCCAGTCACACAGTTTCTCCTAGGTTCATCCTTGTCAAAGAGCACAGCATCTCGGCCCAAACCCGGCAGAGCGTGACAACCTGAGCCTAGAGAGAACGCGTTCGATCCATGAGCTGAGAAACCCGTTCCCACCTCCACCAAAATCCAGACCCCCTCTGCGCGCTGGGCTGCCACCTTTCCAGCCTAGGAGGGTGGGTTCCGCCCGGACCCAAAGCCGCTCGGTCCTCCAGAGCTCCCTCCGAGGGGGTGGAGCGC
Source organism: Ondatra zibethicus (assembly GCA_004026605.1). Lineage (NCBI taxonomy): Eukaryota > Metazoa > Chordata > Mammalia > Rodentia > Cricetidae > Ondatra > Ondatra zibethicus. The sequence goes on from PVIU01003948.1 coordinate 410, forward strand.
TCACCTGCTCGATGGCTAGTTGCACCTCAGGCGTGAGCTGCAGCACGGCCTCCAGCTCTTCCACGAACTCCAGTTCCTCCTCCTCCATCATCCCGCCGCTCAGCCCCGACGGCCCGCTCCAACCCTGCTCCTGCGCTGTCACCAGGACCCAAGACCTGCAACCCACCAGGCACAGCGCTCGAGAAAGCCGCTACTCCTTCAGCTAGCCGGGCACTTCCGGAGAGCCGGGCACTTCCGGGAACCGGGGGACTCTGGGATAGCGGAGGACTGACCTCTGGAGGCATGGCTGTCAAGTCCCAGGATTATTCCCAGACAGCCCTTAACCATAGGTTCCTGGTCTCCCGTTGCCGGTCCTTCCACCGGTGGAGGCCTTCTCCACCTCGCCCAGGGCGCGTCACCCCCACCGGCGCCTCTGTGTCGTGGGAGCGCCCCAGAGAGCCGCAGCCCCGGCAGTGTCGCGACGGATGGGCAGCAAGCCCCGCGGGCCACGAAACCAGCGTGCCACCCGCTCGCTGGGCCCCCTTGGTAAGGGGCAGTATGTGTCCCCCTGCCATCGGGAGTGAAATGACCCCAGCTGGTAAGTGGCAGCGTTGCCAAGGACATTTGAAGGTTGGGAGAGCGCCTACTCCTTAGATAAGGATCCACTGGGCAGAGTTGTCTGAAGCCTCCTCGCTAGGGTGGGGGTTGGGGGACAAAGCCACCCAACGCTGGGAATTGTTTTTTGAGACTAAATAATATCTTGGCTGTATGTACATCCGTGTTTACACTCTTGATAAGCCTATGATCTTGAACAAAATACTCCCATCTGCCATGCTTACCTGCACGTTAGGTGGGGTGAGCATTAAATATTGGAAGTATTATGCAAATTGAAGCTGGTAGTACCGGAAATGTTAGGATGTCTAGCTTTGTACTTCACAAAGAGAGGAGCCAGATCACCCTGTGGAACCACTTTTCCAAAGCCCCTAGAACAATGAGGGAGTTGCAGCCAAGGGAAGGTTGCCTTGCCAGTTCAACATTGTGAAACCCTCGATGGAGGAGTCTCTGGCCCTGCTTGAACTTCTATTATTTTTTGAAATTGCTTCAGGAATATATATAATTTTCTTTTTTCATTAAAAATATTGTAGTGTTGGGGATGGAGCTTGATTGTAGTTTTAGTTTGCCAAAAAATATTTGTGTAAGCAATATAATTTTTAGCCACAAAGAAATGCTTAGGGGCTGGAGAGATGGCTCAGTGGTTAAGAGCACTGACTGCTCTTCCAGAGGTCCTGAGTTCAGTTCCCAACAACCACCTGGTGGCTCACAGCCATCTATAATGAGCTCTGGCGCCCTCTTCTGGTATGCGGGCACACATGGAAGGAATGCTGTACACATAATAAATAAATAAATCTTTTTAAAAACTGCTTAAAAATATACATTGCAGGAGGAGAGTGGGGGGTCAGTGAGATGTCTCAGCCAGTAGAGCACTTGTTCCCAAGCACCATGGCTGAATTCTTCCTGGATCCCACATGTGGAAAGAGTCTTGACTCTCGCATGTTGTTCTCTGACCTCCATGCATTTGGCACACACATATATTATTGACTCATAAAATTATGGTTTTGAAAATTATTTAATGACATAGGAATGTACACACAATGTATTTCAGAAAGTAAAATATATATTTCTGAGAGCAAAATTGGCTGTGTGTGATGGCACTAGCCCATAATCCCAGATGGGTGAAGATAGAGCCTGGAGGACAAGGAGTGAGTTCGAGGCCAGCCTGAAAAGTCACTGACAAAGAAATATTTTTTCTGCATTTTCCCACATGTCTACAATGAACATATAGTATTATCAGAAATTTTAGGTGCCAGCTTTTTATTATCAGAAAATACAGGTGCTACCTGGCTATGGTAGCACATGCCTGTAAATACTAGTATTCTGGAAACTGAAGTAGAAAGAAGGAGTTTGAGGCCAGCTGGACTATCTGGTAAAACTGTGTCTCAAAATTCAAAAATAGCTGGATGGTGGTAGCATACACCTTTAATCCCAGCACTCGGGAGGCAGAGGCAGGCGGATCTCTGTGAGTTCGAGGCCAACCTAGTCTACAGAGCGAGTTCCGGGACAGGTTCCAAAGCTACAGAGAAACCCTGTCTCGAAAAAAAAATAACAACAAAATCAGAAACAAAGGCTGGAGGCTCAGCAGTTAAAGGTGCTTTCTCTTCCTCCAGAGGATCCAGGATCCAAGTTTAGTTCCCAGTACTTTCATTGAGCAGCTCACAACCAAATGCAACTCCAGCTCCAAGGCATAAAACATTCTCTCTGGCCTCCCAAGAGTTCTCACAAACAAGAGACAGACAGACATATACATAATTAAAAAAATAAAGGGGCTAGGTCTGGGGTGACAGTATAGGCGCACGCCTTTAATCCCAACACTTAGGAGGCAAAGGCAGACGGATCTCTGTGGGTTGAGCCTGGCCTGGTCTACAGAGTGAGTTCCAGGACAACCAGGGCTATACAGAGAAACCCGTTCTTGAAAACAAACAAACAAACAAATACAGGGGTTAGAGAGATGGCTCAGCAGTTACAAACACTGGCTGCTTTCCCAGAGGAGCTGGATTCAAGTCCCAGCACCCACGTGGCCGCTCACAATAGTCTGAAACTCCAGCTCCAAGGCTTTTATGGCTTCCTTGGACACCAGGCATGCACACGGTGTACAGATGTACATACAGGCAAAACACCCATACACATAAAATTAAGAAAACAAAACAAAAAAGATAAGAAAGGGAGTATGAGTAGAAAGAGAAGGGAAACCATGTGTGCCATTCCTGAAGGAAAGCACAGCTTTACCTATTGATTTATTTTTTTATTGCAAATTAGATATAATTTACATACAGTAAAATTAGCTGTTTTCAGTTTCCAATGCCATGAGCTTTGATGAATGTACATAGTCACGTCAGCACACCACAATCCAGTTAGGACATTTCCATCTTCCCCTACATCCATTCTAGTGCCTGGAAACCACTGGCCTGAGTTTTAGTCTTAGAGTTTTGACTTTTCCAGAATGTCATATAAATTCCATATAAGTGGAATCATACAGTATGTCACCTTTTGAGTCTTTCTTCTCTCACTTAACATAGTGGATTTGTGATTCCATGTTATTACTTGTGTCCTCAATTTGTTTCTTGCTGTGCAGTACTCCACTGATTTATCTACTCACTGGTTTGAAAACATTTGGGTTGTTTTCAGTTCTGAGGAGTTGTGAATAAAGCTGCTATAAACATTCCAGTCTACATTTTTGTGTAAGTTTTTAATTCACCGAAGTGTATACCTAGAAGTAAGATTGCTAAGTGGTCTGATCTACCTGTGTTTACAGCTGTAAGAAAGGGTATTATGTTCACATTCCTACTGACAATGTTTAAGAGTTTCGGCTACTTAGAGAGCTGCTTTTTAATGATTATAATAGCTAATGTTTCCTAATGCTTACTATATGTCATACACATACCAAGCATACTACATACCTTGACTCTTAATCCACAGAGCAATTCTGAAGTTTGTAATTACCCTAATCCCAATTTAACAGCTGAGGGAATGGAGGGCTGGTTCAAACAAAACAGCCTAGATCCTATGGCTAAGTGTTTCTGTCATTCATCCACTCATTCAGTAATTCAACACCTCTTCCTACTGGTGACAGGCAGCTAGGCTGGGTGCTGAGTTCAGCGAAGAGCCGGATCCACCAAGTGCCTACCACCACAAAGTTAACTGCATACAAGGAGATAGTATTCATACAAATGAAGATGTAATTGTGATAGGTCCAAAGCCAGACGACAGTGCACACTGAGAGATGTACTAAGAGATCGTGGGTGTGGGCGCCGCTGGGGAAGCTTTCTCTCCGGAAGTGATTCTTAAGCTGCAACGATGCGGAAGCGAAGGGATGGCAAACCAAAGTAACAGTGTGTGCAGAGCCGTGAGGAAGAAAGGACCTGGCTAGGATGTGGGGTTTTGAAAGTCAGGGGCAGAGTGGTACAAGTAGAGGCTAGAGAATTGGGTGGAGCCAGGTGCTTTAGTGTTGAGAGCTGTCATAAGGAAAAGGATAGTCTTTTAAAGACTAGAGGCAGAGGAGCAGTGACACCAGCTTCCCTGCTGTCATCAACACTTGTCCTTCTATTTTCCTGTCTTTGTTTCTGAGCTTCCTGTATTGTTACAGAGAATCTAGAGCCAAGGTGTCCATATCCAGGCCAGACTCATACTGTGCTTATTGCTGGTTGTCCTTCGTATCCATTGTCTGTGGTCAGTATCTGCTACCACTCAAACCATTCTTCCTTCTGAAGTTCCCAACTCCAATATTAATATATTAAATGCAAGTTCAACTTAGGGGATTTGTACAGTACAAAAAAAGTAGGCTCTTTAAAAGAGTCCAGGTGGATACTAGTTTAAAAACTGCATTGTGGCTGGCTTGATGTCTCAGCGGGAAAGACACTTGCCACTAAGCCTAATGGCCTGAGTCCCTGGCACCCACATGGTAAAAGGAGAAAAACTCCTCCACCTCACTCTTACACTTCTTCAGGGACAGGCTGCACACAGTCCCCGATGGCCTGCTGATCCACTGGACAGGGCCTCGACATGCAATTTAGGGAGCTCCGATTGCCATCTTCTGACCTAATGCACACACACACACACACAATAAATAAATAAATGTAACAATTTTTTAAAAAAATAAATTAGGATAGCCAAGTGTGGTGGCACATGCCTTTAATCCCAGCACTTGGGAGGCAGTGGCAAGTGGATCTCTGAGTTCAAGGCCAGCCTGGCCCATAAATCAAGTTATAGGACAGCCAAAGATACAGAGAGAAACACTGTCTCAAAAACAAAAAACAAAAAAAAAAATAGGATAAGCAATGACAGGCCAAGCTGTTTATAATAAGCAAAGAGGGAAAAATACCTTTAGCTGGAGAAAAACAGATGGTATGCTCTTCATAGAAATATAGTGCGGAAGTTTATAGAGAAGAGGAATTTGAATATGCAAATGAGCTTGTGATCCTCTCACAAATGAACTGGGCTTTTAAAAATAATTTCCTGTTATTCTGTGGCATGCAGTACAGGTATACAAGGCATTATAGAGAACTTAATAATACTGCAAATCCCACACATAAGGCATGCATTTGGTAAAGGAGATGGGGATGCAGCTCAGTGGGAGCACAAAGCCCTGGAGCTGACTCCTAGCACAGCACACACTGGGTGTGCTGGTACATGACTGTCATTCCAGCATTTGGGACGCAGAAGCAGGAGGATCAGAAGTTGAAGGTCACCTTCAGCTGCATATTGAACTTAAAGTCAGTCTTTGATACAAAAGACAATGAAGCAAAACTAAAGCTCGAGGAACATACCCTGTGACAGGTGACTGGAAGCTAGGTGTGGTAGCACACACCTGTAACCTCTGTCAGTACTCGGGAGGGCCAGGTAGGAAGATGGCGATTTGAGCTTCATCTGAACTACACAGTGAGATCCTATTTCAAAAGAGACAGATAAATAAGGCTGTGAGGGAGCTGTGTGGTCCCTCTCTGAGGAAACATAAGAGTGAGGTGAAAAGACAACAGAAACCCCTCAAGAGGGATCCCCATAATGTTTCTTGCTGTGTCAATAAAAAGTGGCGCTAAGAATACAGGAAGTGATTTGGACAGTCTTTGCTAGTGAGAGCTAGTGAGCTCAGCTAACCCCTTCCTGTCAATTTAGTGTTTCAAAGTCTTACTGTTTTGAGGGAGCTATATTCTATTAATAGACACTGTGCAGCCTGTGTTCTTTTTATAAGATTAAGACAGGGTCTTGGGCTGGGAAGATGGCTCAGGGAGTAAGAGCACTTACTATGCAAATATGAGGACCTGAGTTCAAATCCCCAGCACCCATGGAAAAAGCTGGGCATGGCTGTCATGCTAGTACAGCATGGTGGGGTTGGGACAGGCAGAGTGAGTGAGGGCTCGATGGCTAGCCAGCCTCGATGAAATGCCAAGCTTTATTTTAGTGAGAGACCCTGTCTCAAGGTAAGAATGTAGAAAGTGTTGGGGCAGGCCACCTGAAGTCCTTGACTGGCCTCCATGTGCACCCATGCAGACTGCACACACACACACACACACACACACACACACACAGAGAGAGAGAGAGCTCAGTGTCCACCCTGGGGACTAAACCCAGAACCTCATGCATGTTAGGCCACTACTCTGCCATGGAGCTACACCCCAGCCCTGTATTTACTTTTTAAGACAGGGTCTCATTAATTTGCCAGGCTGGCATTGATCTCTCTCTACAACTCAGGCAAGCATTGAACTTGTGATCTTCCTACACTAGCCCCCAGAGTATTTGGAATTATCATCCTGTACCACTAGGCTTGACCAAGACTTGTTATTCCATGACTGCTCCCTTCTCTATAACCTCCTAAAAGTTTGAGCCCAGCACTACAACAAACAAGTAAGTAAAAGTACAGGATGTCAAAATTACTGGTCTATGCCCATTAAATGTTAATAGCACTTCCTTCTCCCCGGGCGGCTGGTACAAGCCTTTAATTCCAGAATGCAGGAGCAAGAGGCAGGTGGGTCTCTGTGAAGGTGTTGTCACCCATAATGACCAAATCGAATGTGATGGTGCTTAAGAGCCCTAAGGACCTTTATGGAAATGGTGTGTGGCCTTTGCCTACATTAGTGTTAGAAGTAGGTGATATTAACATTTTTGTTTGTTTGTTTGTTTGAGGTAGGGTCTCACCATATTGTTTAGCCTGGCCTGCAGCTAGATATGTAGCTCAGGCTGGCACAAATCTACAGTCTCCCACTTCCATCCTGGAAAGCATGTGCTACCATACCCAGTTTTTGCAACAGTCATGAAACAGAAAAATATATTGATCCAGGTGGTGCCTTGAATTCCAGCGTTCAGGAGGAAGGAGGCAAACAGAGCTCTGAGTTGTAGCTAGCTTTGTCTACAGAGCAAGTTCCAGTATAGCTAGGGTGCACAGAATATACTGTAGTTTAGTTCTTATGCCAAATCTTGTTCTTAATTAGTGCTTACCAAAAAAAGGATGTTTTATTTTTATGTGTGTGGATGTTTTGCCTGCATGTATGTGCATACAGTAGCTGAACAGGCCAGAAAGAGGAATCAGATCCTCTGGAACTAGAGTTACAGACCTTTGTGAGCCACCAAGTGGGTGCTGGGTATTGATCCCAGGGTATTCTGGAAGAGTAGCCAGTGCTCTTAACCTATGAGTCATCTCTCCAGCCTTCTCTGGCTCCCTCTTTTTAAGATTTATTTATATCTTATGTATACAGTATTCTGTCTGCATATACTCCTGTATACCAGAAGAGGGCACATCAGATTTGATTACAGATGGTTGTGAGCCACCATGTGGTTGCTAGGAATTGAACTCAGGACCTCTAGAAGAACAGCCAATGCTCTTAATCTGTGAGCCATCTCTTAAGCCCCCTCCAGCCTTCTCTTGATGCTTCTTTTTCTTTTCTTTTCTTTTTTTCTTTTTTCAGATAGGGCCTCACTGTGTATCCCTGGCTGTCCGGTCCTGGAACTCACTACATAAGCCAAACTGTGCTTGAACTCACAGAGATCTACTTGCCTCTGCCTCGTGAATGCCGGAATTAAACGTGTGAGCCATCATGCCCAACCCATCATGCCCAGCCAATCTCTTGTCTTTACCAGCTGTTTTAGTTCATGGCTTGTCATGATAACCGGTTCTTTTTCTGTCCCTTATTCTTGAATCCAATGTAACACCTTGGCATTTGTTTTGATTGACATTTGGATGGTTCCAAATGTTATATCCTAGACACCAGTTTTGTTTTGATTGGTACTGTGGCTCACTGTGCATGCCCATTCTTGCAAAGCAGATCATAATCTCCAGTTAGCTTCAGCAGCTCCCATTCCCACGGTCACAATAGAGGCACTCAGTCATGCATATATGCAAGCTCCCCGATGTTTCAAACTTAGCCTTCCCATTGGCTACACTGAGATCACTTTCCACAATCCCATCACTTGCTCATTCAAGTAACGGTTGTATAGATGAGAATGACCGCCCCATTTGTGCAAGTTGTAAACTTAAGTATAAAAAACACTTGCTTCATAAAATTGATGTTAATTAGTACAAATCATTGCAGTAGAGCTACCAGTAATTTCTTCTACAAAAATCACTTACAGGCTGGGCTGGCAGCTCAGCTGGGGCGGTAGCTCAGTGGCAGAGCATTTGTCTAGAATGCATGAAGTCCTGGGTTCTATCCCCAATACCAAACAAACCAATGAGTCCTTCAATTTCTTACCAGTACTATGGCTATTTCAGACCTTCTTTTCTGTTTCTTTGGATCTTTTTCCGCCTGTTGAATTCTTCAAAAACAAACAAACAACAGAAAGATAACATAATATCTCATGTACTCTAGGCTGGCCTCAAAGCCCCCATGGAACTGAAGGTGATCTTGGCTCTCTAATCTTCCTACCTTTACCTCCTCCCAAGTGCTGGAATTACAGATGAGCACTTCCACATCTGCTTTTACGGGATGCTGGAGATTGAATTCAGACCTTTGTGTATAGCTATGTCTCCAGCCCAGTGCCTGCTGGATTCTGATTCATTTCTTCCTTGAGCTGTGTCTGATCCCCAGCAGCCCAAAAAGCCAAGCACTAAGATACAGACCTGTAATTCCAAGGCAGGAAGATCAGAAGTTCTAAGTCATACTCAGCCACATAGTGGATTTGAGGCCAGCCTAGGCTACATGAGACACTTTCTCAAAAAGAAAAGAGACCATTACATCCATCTGACTTGGTTTCTAAGTCCTTAATATCAGAAAACATGGACTTTGCTCCTTTGTGACAGTCACACATTCTCAACAACCTATAAAATCTTTGCTTTGCTTTTTCTGAGTTTTTCTTTGTTCTCTCTGCTTTTGCCTTGCCTCGCACACTTAACATGTTGTGTTTATAGTTTAGCAGCTTGTGGGCAGATACGATAACACACTATACTATTCAATAGCAAATAGTTTGGGAGCAATACAATAGAATGAGTGCAGACAGTATTTAGTGCATCACTGAATGTTTCCATGTATATTATTCCTTAGCCTTTACCCTAGTGCTGGAGATGAGACAGGGTAATAAAATGAGGGGCCTGACACCAAGGTTGGCTATGTGCCTATCTGAGCACTGTTCATCTTTGAACTTCAGTGTCCTATTACAGCCTTCTTGGAAAAATCAAAATGATTGCTTCATAGGCACTTGTATGATGTTTTCACACTTCAGAAAATGATGAGATCCTCATGGCTGGCAAAAGCATGTGCTATGCGTGTGTCTATTCTGGAAGTTCTATCGTCCATTTTCTAACTAGATTTCAAAACACATGGACACGATACTGAAAAGTATTTTCCAGCATCCTGCTAACTTGCAATTAGCTCCATCACTTTTGCTTATTTTGTCTCTCCCTCCTACTTACATAATAAACAGCAAGTCACATTTATTGGAAAAACTCATACAACATGGAAGAAAATGAAGAAGTCCTCCTTTATTCCACCATCACGTATACACACTCAGAACCAGCACGTGTGCAGCCTTCTGCAGAGGCAACACTGCCAGCAGTTAGATGTTCTTCCCGGTGAGCCTTCTATGATTATACACCACAGCGGGCGCCCATCACATTTTAACCACTATGACCACAAATTATATTGCATTACGTTTATTGTTCAGTAATTTGTTCTCATCCATGTCTCCCCCTTAGTATATTCTGGAAATCCTTTTCTGTATAGTTGGCCTAGTCTGTCTGTCTGTCTGTCTCTCTTTTTCTCTCTCTCCAATGGAGAAGGTGGAACCCAAGGTCTCATGTATGCTACATGAGCATTGTACCACAGAGGTACACCCTATCCACAGTTCTCTTTTTAATATCTACAGATAATATATAGTATTCCATAGTTAGAACATACTGAAAATGTTTAATCACCGTGTTACTAGTTATTTAGAATTTTAAAAATATTTTTGCTACTATAGCAATATTCTTTTTTTTGTTGTTTTGAGACAAGTTCTTACTGTTTACCCCAGGATGGCCTCAAATTCATGATCCTCCTGCCTCAGCCTTCCAAGTGTTGCTCCTAGAATTATAAATACAAAAACTCTTTTAATGTATATTTATCTTACATTAGCACTATAATAGAATGCCTATATCTTTTAATCCTTAGCATACCAGATAGTATCGATTGTTTAAATATTATAAAGTTTGCATTAGATTATTTGCATTTCTTCTATTTCTGGTCTTTGTAATTTGAATAATTATTTGTAAAAATTTTAAAGATATTTATTAGTGTGTGTGTGTTTGTGTGTGCGCGCGCGCATGCGCGTGCTTTCTTGCATACAAGCGAGCGTGTGTGTGTGTAGAGGAATCAGTGTGGCAGTCAGTTCTCTCTCCACCATGTGGGTCCTGAAGATGGACTTCAGGTTGCCAGGCTTGGTGGCAAGCACATTAAGCAGCTGAGCCATCTCCCTGGCCCCACTGTTTGATTTTAGATGTATACAAATCTGTTCGTCCTGCTCTGTCACATCTCTCTTTTTTTTTTCACATCTGGATTTTATGTCTTTCTTGGGAAATTTTTCTCAAGCCTTTAAATTATAAAAATAATTTTTGAAATTTCTTCAACTGCCTTTAGTGTTTAATGTTTGGTATACCTGGAACTTCTTTTTTGCCTAGTGTGTGGCAGTGTTGCATTTGTTTCATAGAGCTGGCACAATAGAGATCAAAGCCTTGAAACACCATGTTGGAGGCTTGGCTCCATCTTGGAGGCTCTGAGGGCGATGCCTTCCCATGGCATCCCTCCCCAGCCTCTGGGCCAGCAGCAGCTCTGGGCCTCGACTGCCTACCATCTTGGCATTCCCGTCTCACACCACTTTCCCATCCCTGTCTGTTCCAAAGAGACTCTCAGGCTAATCATTTCTCAGGGGTAGGCTCCACTTTAATTAATATGGCCTCGTCTTAGTCCTTACCTTAGTTCCCAAGGAGTGCTTATTGGAGGCTCTGGGGGACATGAGCTTCCAGGGCTGAGGCTATATCTCACCTGCTTAGTGTGCACAAGGCTCATGTTCAATCCCTGATACCACAAAATGTGCCCCACTTGGACGCTCATACCACAATTCCCCACCCGAGAGACCGAGGCAGGAGGATGGCCAGCTTTGGCTACAGAGTGAACCTATGTCTCAAACAAACAAATTTCAACTTGTAATGTTAGAATTAGGAGTTCTCCAGATGGGAAGTTAATTATTTCTATAGTTTTCTTGCTAGTTCTGACATAGTTGCCACAAATACATTTGGGCCTGGGGTTGTAGCTCAGTTGGTAGAACACTGGCCTGCATATATTGTACAAAACTGTGGGCCCAGTCTTCAGCACCCCATAAACTGGATGTAGCATAGCATATCCATAATCCCAATATTCAGGAGATAGAAGCAGAAAGATCAGGAGTTCAGGAGTTCAAAGTCATCTTTGGCTACAAAGCCAGACCAACATGGGCCATTTGTGATCCTGTCTCAAAAAAAAAAAAAAAAAAAAAAAAAAAAAAAAAAAAAAAAAAAAAAAAAAAAAAAAAAAAAAAAAAAAAAAAACAGGGCAAGAGATGTAACTCACTTAGTAAAGTGCTGGCTTGAAACCTGGTGGGACAGGCTGTGATCCTGGAGCAGAGACAGGAGGGTAACATGTTCAAAATCATCCTCCGCTACATAGTGAGTTGTAATCTCACTATGATACAATCTAAGATACACAGAACCCTGTCTCAGAAAAACAAAAATCATTCAAGACTGCCTTGTTCCCTTGATGTCTTTGCTTCTTCCTTACTGGTTCAATTATGATTGATTGTGGAGTGTTTTGATATATTCTAACCAAACTCCTTCTCTTTCCCCATGCCCTTTTACTCAATTCAAGTATTTCTTGGCTTTAAAAAAAATTCATTATCTCTAATTTGCAAAAGTTGGGTTTTGATTGAGATCACATTGAGTTTATACATCAATTTAGGGGAAATCAATGTTTATAATATTGAATCTTTCATCATAGGGCCATGCTCTCTATTTGCTCAGGCATTCATCTATTTGGTAAAGTTATATAGTTGCTTTCATATAAATCTTGCATAATTTCTGTTAGGCATAAAATGTGTGTGTGTGTGTGTGTGTGTGTGTGTGTGTGTGTGTGTGTGTATTGTATATGTATGCATGGGGGTTTGGGTCAGTATCTCAGGTACCTCAGACTGGTCTTCCACTCAACATGTAGCCAATGATGATCTTAGGATATTGATCCTCCAAGGGGAAAAGGAGGTCATGAATTTGAAGGAGAGTAGAAAGGAATCTATTGAAGGGTTTGGAGGGAAGAAAGGAGAGGGAGAAATGTAATTAGATTATAATCCCCCCAAAATACTGACCCTCCTGTTTCTGTTTTCCAAGTGCTAGAATTATAAGTGTTTGCTGCCACACTTAGACTGTTTTATTTGTTTGTTTGTTTGAGACTAGGTGTCTCTATGTAGCCCTGGCTTTTCTGGAACTCTATATATATAGATCAGGCTGGCTTTGAACTCACAAAAATCTGCTTGCCTCTGTCTCCTGGGTGCTGGAATTAAAAATGAGCACCACTGTTGCATGAGTTCTAATTGGTCTTAATATTAAAAAACCAGAGCCAGATATGGGGGAAATGCAGAAAGATTAGAGCGACAAAGGAGCAAGCCACAGCCAACTCTTACCTTGCTAACTCCTCAGCTGATAAAAGGAGTGAGCCGCTGTCTCCTCCCACCTTATATTCCTCTCTCCACCAAGCCATATCACTTCCTGTCTGTCTGTATAGACCTCCAGACCTCTATGGTTAACTAGTGGCTAGCTCTACCCTCTGATCTTCTGGCAAGCTTTATTTGTTAGAGCACAAACAAAATATCACTACAGGGGCTGGAGAGATGGCTCAGAGGTTAAGAGCATTGCCTGCTCTTCCAAAGGTCCTGAGTTCAATTCCCAGCAACCACATGGTGGCTCACAACCATCTGTAATGGGGTCTGGTGCCCTCTTCTGGCCTGCAGGCCTACACACAGACAGAATATTGTATACATAATAAATAAATAAATATTTAAAAAAAATATCACTACACACAAGTTTTAAATAGTCCTTCTTCCATTGTATTTTCTAATTGATATTCATTGCTCATATGTAAAGTCATTTATATTTGTATACTGATCTTGTATCTAGCCACCTTATTTTATCCAACTGTGTTTCAACTGAGTTTTCATTTTTCTTGCTAAATTAACGTTAGTAGAAAACAGTGATCTCAATACATATTTTTCTTTGTAATGTTGATGTTCTTCTGAGAGTTTATACATATACTGTTATAGTAGAAATTATAGTTTTGTAATAGTTATAAAAGTGCTAATAGTAACCAGGCGGTGGTGGTGCACACCTTTAATGTCAGCACTCAGGAAGCAGAGACAGGCAGATCTCTGTGCGTTCAAGGCCAGCCTGCTCTACAAAGCAAACTCCAGTACATCTAGAGCTGTTACACAGAGAAACTCTGTGTCTAAATACCCTCCCCTCAAAAGTGCTAATAGTAGAAATTAAACAACAGCAGATAGAGTGAGCACTGCACTTGACAGTCGACATAGAAGAACACATACAAGACCTGGTCAGATGTCTCAGTGGGTAAAGAAAGTATTTACAAGCCTAACTACCCAAGTTCCATCCCTGGAATCCATGGTGGAAGGAGAGAACAGACTCTTGAAGGTTGCCCTTTGACCTGCACATGAGCATGTGTGCCTGAGTTTACACACACAATAATGATAATATAGGAAAACATGAAGTACCATCAAGGTGAAGATAAAACATCAGAATGAAACAAAATACACCACGGGTTGAGTGGGGGAGCAACACCTTGATTAGTGCATGCTCTCTGGCCTTCACCCTGCACTAATAACTACTTAAAACTTTCCAGATGTTTGTAAGGCCTCTGCCAGACAGCTCCTTCATGTTTCCTGGCAATGTGGGTAAAGGTATTTCAGCCTGGCTCCCACCTCACAGTTCAATCTGTGAACTGAGGCCCATCAGTGTGGCCACATTCACACACCCCCCCATGGTGATCTTGCTGCTGAAGCGCTCTATGATGGGCTGGAGAGATGGCTCAGCGGTTAAGAGCACTTGTTGCTCTTGCAGAGCACCTGGGTTCAGTTCCCAACACTCACATGGGTGACTCCCAATCATCTGTAACTCCAGTTCTGGGGAAAACGATGTCTTCTGACTTCCATGGGCACCAGCCACACATGTGGTACCCTGTTCATGCAGACAAAACACTCATACACAAAAGAAAATTTAAGATGTCTAAGTATTTATAGCTAATCAGCTTTCTCAACCCTGTATTTAGTTTTGAGCCATTTACCTGCAGTTTTGGTAAAATATGACTTTTATGGTTGAAATTAGCTGTGTATAGCAAAAGCTCTAGACTTTGCCTTATAAAGAATGGCTTTTTCTTCGTTTCTTCATTAACTATTAAGTGCTGAAATAAATATACCACTTACTTCCTATACATTAGTGGAGTTCCGCTTGTATAAAGAACAAATTAGGTACTTAAAAAGAAGGTTGGCTTTCTGTAGACACTGTGATGATCACTCAGTTGCTAGACCCTAGTAAGGAAGGGACTCTATTTTTAAGATTAAAGTTACCAGACAGAAGAAGAAGCCTTGATTCTGTTTGCCTGTGAATAAATATGGAAGCCAGTCAGCTCAGTGTGGTGGTGCTCAGCAAGCTAAGTCAGGAGAATTAAGAGTTTGGGGTCAACCTGACTACATAGTGAAACAAACAGGGCTGGAGAGATGCACAGCTGATGAAGCGTCTGCTGTGCAGATGTGAGGACCTGGGTTCGAGCTCTAGAACTCACACCACGCCAGATGGTGGCACACACCTTTGATCCCAGCTCTCAGGAGGTAGAGCCAAGTGGATCTCTATGAGTTTGAGGTTGGCCTGATCTACGTAGAGAGCTCCAGACCAGCCAGGGCTACATAGAGGGATTTTGTCTCAAAAAATAAAATAAATAAAATGAAGAAGATGACTGCAGAGAATTCTACCAAAATATGGCTTAATTGTTTGGGATTATTATTATCTGTAATGGGAATGTTTTATTTTTTAATATAATCCACTTTATAATCGGAAAACAATACAAAAATGTCATCTGACTTAAGCAAACAATAATCCTGTTGTGGAGTTACCTGTGAAAATGAAGACATCCAATCTTGTTAGTCTTTTTTCTAGTTCAGGAAGGCAGCTGAATCTGTGCACAGGAATTTTTCTGGCTCTTCTCATTTCAAGGTAATTTCCCAACTGGCTCAATGTCCTTGAACAGTTTTAAAGCATGAATTCAGAAGTGCTTGCTTTTAGGTCCCTGTGACCTACAGACAATCTTTTTCTTTTTACAAAGAAATGTGTATGTGAAAGTCCCCAAAATAGGAAATAATACCCAAAGGCAAGCACTTTATAACCAGCACTTTGTGTAAGTTATGGTTTTATCAACAGGATCAGTATCACAGTGCACACGAGCTAAGGCTGCCTGTGGTGTGTGGCTCTGGACACTGTTTACAGAAACCATGGACCTGGGGTGTGACCGTGCTTCCTAGAGGACTCGCTGTTTGCTTCTGCAAACAGACCAGGCTAGAACCCAGGAAAGCTGAAGTCTGGAACTGGTTTAGGCAGGTTAAGGCCAACCAAAGATATCTTTAATCTAACAGGTGCTTATTATGTTAGTCAGCCTCTGTCACTGTAAAAACCAAAACCCCAAAAAGGTCAAGGCAATCCTAAAGGAGGATTCGTGTTGGCTCACAGTTTCAGAGTTTCCACTCAGGGTCATTTGGCACCACTGTGCTTGGGCTTGTGGAGAGGCAGGGAACACACAGCAGAACAAAGCTGCTCATTTATGGGTGGGGAGATCCGGAGAGGGAGAAGGAGAGGAAAGGAAGGAGAGAAAGAGAGAGTTTTCAAATAAAATACAGCCTTATGGTGACCTTATAGCTAAGCCCCCACCTCCTAAAGTTCCCAGCATACCCAGCAGTCCACTAAGCTCTAAGTTCATCCATGGATTAATCCCTGGATAAGGTCAGAGCCAAAGGTCCCACCTCTCCACATTACTGTACTAAGCACCATGCCTTCCACACAAGACCTGTCACGGTGTCCCGCACTCAAACCAGAATACTTACTGAGAAGTTTAGCAGCAGAGAACTGTGCTTTGGGCAGCCAGGAACAATAATCCCTTGTTGTGCCCAGCACATGAAGTTCTGATTCATGACTCACTTGGTTGTCCAAGCCACCCTGTGAGCAGGTAGAGACCCCCCCACACACACACCATGCTATAGTGGAGCTGAAGTTGCTTTCTCCATGTCACACAGCTTATTAGTTAGCTCCAAAGCCAGAATAGGATTCAAGTTCTCTGAACCCAACCAACCTCAGTGCATCTGCCATGAATTCCTCCCAGATAGTCACTACCACCTGCGCAAACAACAGGCGTCCATCAGGGCAGGGCTGTACTGACCTGGTGTTTATTGAGTGCAGAGCACAGGAGAAACTAAGAGGAGAGTGATTAATTTCTTCCTAGCCACACCCTAAGCCCTAATGGCAAGTCACCTCATTTCTGCCATGTGGCTTTTGTGGGTGTTCACCTAAAGGAAACAATGGTTTACAAAAGGCTGTCACCTCTTCCTCTTTGTGTGCCTCACTGCATCTTTCTTGGTGGCTTCAACCCTTTTCTCTTGCTTAATACTTGTAATTGTCACTCTATGTCTACTTGCCCTTGACTTGAGATAGATCTTAGTTTATTCCCTAAAACTCTATTTTTGTCTCTCTATAAAAATATATATTTATTTTGATTGATTGTGTGTGTGTGTGTGTGTGTGTGTGTGTGCGTGCGTGCATGCGTGCATGTGATGCAGGTGCCCTCAGAGGCCAAAAGAGCTGCAACTGAAGGTACAGATGGTTGTGAACTGCCCTGTGTAGGTTCTGGAAACTGACCTCATGTCTTCTGCAGGAGCAGTGTGTGCTCTTAACCACTGAGCCATCTTTCCAGCCCAACTTGGTCTCTCTTGATCATCTTCCTGTACCTTTATCTCCTGGCCTCTTCCCATCACTTCATCTTCTGGTCCTCCTTCCTGCTCTTTCTCTGTTTCACCAGTCCCTAAGTAACAAAGAAATGTGGCCCCAAACTAAGTAACTGACTTCAAGATTCCATCTATAACTGACTTCAAGATTCCATCTTCTCTATTAGGGTTTTAAAAGGATAATACGAAGACAGGGGTGGTGCACGCCTTTAATCCCAGCACCTGGGAGGCAGAGGCAGGTAGATCTCTGTGAGTTCCAGGCCACCCTGATCTACAGAGTGAGTTCCAAGACAGCCAGGGCTACAAAACAAAACAACAACAAAAAGCATATGTATGAATGAGACCTCCAAGTTCTCATTCTGGAGTTCAAAGTAAAGATGTTTGTGTGTGTATCTCAACTGTTTCCTTGTAGGAACATTTTCCTGGACCGGAAGCTGATCTCTTTGATGAAGGGGAGTAGCTCACACAGCACATATACGGTAGTCACCTGGGAATTCACAAATATTTCATGAGGAAGCAGATATTTTCTGTTTATATCTGGGAAGCAGTCATGGGGAGAGTGGGGAGAGTTTCTGTATCCTGTCTGCTAATGATGTCCGAGCAGCCTAAGGAATGAGATAGAAAATCCAAAATGGAAGACCATCTACTTCACTGATAGACTCCTCACACAGCCCTCCCAAACTAGATCTTTATGAATTTCCTGTTCAAAGAGTGAGACTATGTGTGTCTCTGTCTGTCTGTCTGTCTGTCTGTGGAGGCCAGAAGACAACCTCGAATGTCATTCCTCGAGTGCCTTTCAGCTTGTGTTTTTAAGACAGATTTTCTCATTGGTCCAGGCCTCTCTGATTGCCCTGCCTCTCTAGAGCTGGGCTTCAAGCTCACCACCTGCCTAGTTGATGTTTGACAGGGGCTCTGAGGGTGGAATTCAGGTCCTTAGAATTATGCAACAGATGCTTTACACTTTACCCAGCTGTCTCCCTAGCTGCTGTGAGACTCTGAATCTGGTACAGGAGTCTTAACCTACCATCTAGCATCTGAGTTTCAGCCTTGCTTTTTTTTTTGAAACAGAGTCTTGTTCCATGGCCCCAGTTCACCTGGAACTTGCTATGTATCTCAGGCTTGTCTCAGACTTACTGCAATCCTTCTGCCTCAGCCTCCCAAGTGCTAGGATTACAAGTGTGTACCATCACATCTGACCCAAATTTCACTCTGGAAACCCATACAAGCAGCAAATTGTAAACTTCAGAAACCCTACCTCTGTGGTGTGAAGCTGTTGAAATAACCCTAGAACTCAAGTCAGGAGGTCCAGGTTTGAAGTGGAGTCCTTTCATTTCATAGGGCGTCAAGTCAGCTTCCCATCCACACTGAGGTTTCTTTGTGTAGAAAAAGTAATTAATCATATGCTTACCTTTGCTGTTAATAGTAATATGAGGGCTGGGGGAAAAGCTCAGGGGCTGAGAGTGCTTGCTGTGCAAGCATGATGACTTGAGTTTGAATCCCCAGCACCCACATAGCAAGCCAGGTGTTGCTATGGACACCTCTAATCCCAGGGCTGTTTGAGGTGGAAACAGGAGGATTACAGGACTTGTTGGCAGCCAGCCTGACTCTAGGTTTAGTGAGAGATCCTGTCTCAAAGGAATATGGCAAACAGTGATAGAGCAGGACTTTGTACTTCCTCTGGCTGCGTCTATGTGTTATGTGGGTGCACGTGCAAGCAAATACACTACATATATGCACATTTTTAAAAAGTAGCATTTGAGCCTATAAACTCTGTATCCCACGCTTAAACTTGCAAGTAAACAATGAGGAACAGTAGTTACATAGTTTTTACTCTGAAAGCATATTGAGAAAGGATATTACTCTTCATTATCAAGTTTGAAAGCAAATAGTCATTAAGCACATTGACCTTGAAGGTAGAAAGTACAAAATCAATCCCAATTCTGCTGCCAGCACTGTGACCAGAAGTAATTTTTAAATTGCTCTGGTCTGACTCTCTCTTCCCTTCTGCTCTCTCACACAGCAACAGGTTTGAGGATTTAATTAACACATGCAAAGTGTTTGATGTGGTGCCTGGCATACAGTTTAGTTCTCAACATACAGTTTAAAATATCATTTGTGGAACCCTTGAAGATGCCAGGCTTAATTTGGGCAATAAAATACAAAGACAGCTCTGGGGAGGCAGAGGCAGGTAGATCTCTTGAGTGTGAGTCCAGCCTGGTCGACATAGAGAGTGCCAGGCTAGCCAGGGCTGCATTTTAGAGAGACCTTGTCTAAGGGGAAAGAAAAGCCCATTAGAAAATGAATTTATAAATCTGCCTGGAAGGAAACAGAAGCCTTTGCGGAGATGTCTGGCAAGGCTTGAAGTGGGCTGGGAGTGTAGCTTGGTGGTGGAGCAGACGAGTGCAAGACTCTGGGTTAGATACACAACACGGGAAGCATCCTTTGAAGGATGAACAGCATTTTAGATCTATTGTTTGTCTGTTTGTTTATACTTTGGTGTCCCCTCCTCCCCTTCCCTTAGGGCTTGGTGCTTTCAGTTCAACTTTATCATTTTCTCACAGGAGTTTGATTACTGGAAAGTCAAGTTCAAATCAATGCTTATAGGCTTTATACCAAATCAATCTAAACATTGTGGTGATTTCTGTGGGTACAATGTTGGAAAATTATTTTTCTCCTATTTCTACATATGAAACACCTGTTGTTTTGTATTCATTTCATGAAGGCATGCTAAGGGTTTAGTGTCCAGCCTCCTGTGTGGTGCACTGTCCTGACCACTGGACATTGCTAGCATACCTGTTACTTGTGTTGATCTCTCCTAGTCAAGGCAGGGAGGACTTAGAACCACTTGACACCGGGCAAGTGGAGGTGACCAGGATGCATGGATAGGGTATAGAAAGTGGGATGCAGAAAGATGTTTTCTGGAGAGAATGGAAAGTTTACAGGTAGATGTTCTTTGTTCACATGAGAGTCTTATTTGTGAGACACCCTGGTACCAAACTGAAGTCCTTTTTATTTACCATTCATGTTAGCTGTAAACTGGGGAAGCAGAGATGCAGCCTGCCCTAAGTGGACAAAACTCCCAATTCCCTTTGAGCTTTGTTACCTTAATGTCAACTAAATTCGCATTAGCAACATGTAGGGAGATATGAAGAGTTGTCTTCTCCCGAATGATCACAGCCTAGCAATAGTAAAAAATAGTAAAAATAATAGTAAAAAGGGACATTATCTTATTGAGGGGGTGAGGGGTTCGATACATAGCTTTTGGAGCCTGTCCTGGAAACTAGCTCTTGTAGACCAGGCTGGCTTTAAACTCACAGAGGTTGGCCTGCCTCTGCCTCCCGAGTGCGCCACCACTGCCCGGCTAGGGAAATTACCTTTAAAGTTAAAATCTCAGACTCAGTAATCAATTATATACAAATTGCAACAAGCAAAAGCTATGCTTGCTATATTTCTACATCATTAACTGAATGCTAATTTATTGGCATCAAGTAGAAATCATCTGCTATTTATTTTATAGAGATCCCGGTATCAAAAGAATTAAGAATTGGAAAAGCCTTGAAGGGTTTGTATCCGGCTTCCTCCTCATTCCACAATTGAGGAAATCATGGCCCAGCTGAGAGAGGCCAAGCACAGTTGTTCCTGCCAAATCTCTCTAATGAGACTTTGGAGAGCATTTTTGATGCTGGTGACTTGAAGAGACCTGTAGTACCTTCCGATTGTCCTGGGCATTAATGAATCATAACACCCACCTTCTCACCCCCTCCTTCCCACACATTCCCCACATTTAAGTTAGAAGCTACAAACCAAAGCAGTTTCTCCTAAGAGAGTCGTTTCGACGATACTGAAACGACTGGACTGTCCAGCGAGTTCCAAGATGCTAAGCGAAAGTGGAATCATTTGGCCCAAGAACTGTTAAATAAAGGGCACAGCTGTCATCCTCAGCACAGTTGCGGAGATTCGCATAGTATCTGGACCCAAAGACAAGAGGTCTACAAGTACCACAACAGGGAGGGAGGGAACGCAGGCTTTCAAGCCTTCTTTGCGATTCCCGAGAAGCCACTCCCTGATGGGCAGGAAGGCCATTTAGGACTCCCTTAGGAAGCGACGATGCTCGGTGGATGAGGGCAGTCGGCCACAACCCGCCCGATCCTCCGGCCAGAGACGTGGGCTCCGTGGCGCGCATCGCGCCCGGGTGCACGTCCTACAGGGAGGCCCCTGCACGCGCCCGCGGTGACAGAGAGGGGACCGGGCAGCCTCGCGGCGAGACCCCGCCCCAGCTCCTGCCCGCGCCTATCGCGGCCGGCGCGCTGGTCACGCGGGGGAGCGCCGCGGGCTGGCGGCCAGTGCTGGCGGGGCCCGGGTGGCGGCGGCCGGGCGGGGCTGGCGGAGGTTAGAAATAAGGAGAGCGGGCCGAGCCGCCGAACGGCCAGCCCCGAGCACGCTGCGCAGCGAGCCGCCGCACTCGCACCCGCACCCGCACCCATGCTGCTGACGCTGGCCAGCGGCGCCCTCTTCTTCCCGGGGCTCTTCGCTCTCAGCACCTGGGCGCTGCGCCGCTCGCGGCCGGGATGGACGGACGACGACTGCCTGACGGTCGGCACCAGGTACCGCGGGTCCGGTCACCCGCTCTGGCGGGGCGCTGCCCTCCGCTCCGGGCCTGCGTAGGGCGGAAAGGGGGCGACGGGAAGCGCCCCTCGGTGCGGGGCGGGCCTGGTCGGGAAGGGCGTGTGCTTCTCCCCGCCTGCTGCTCCTGCTCGGGGCATCGCGACGCCATGGCCGCCCGGGAGAGGCAGGTTGGAGAGTGGAGCTTTGTGCTGTCCGCAGTCCTGGAGTAAGAACGCTTTCTTTGCTTTCTCTTCTCTGCTCCACCTCAGGCTGGTGTCCTCTGTGCAGGCAGTGCTGGCCACCGGGGCGGGGCTCACCATCATCTGCTCCTGCAGCAACGTGGTCTCAGACAGGTAAAGTCTCATCCCAGGTGGAAGTATAAATACCCGGGCTGAGGACCCCCTCCCCGGCATTTTCACATTTTAGTGGCTCACAGGCACTGCCTGTGACTGCCTGGTGGAAAAACCTGTGCACCCTAATTAGTGTCCTCCTCTCACTGCTTCCATCATTCCTGCTTAGGGGAACCGAGGGGCGTGTGGAAAAATGCTAGAGAGCAAGAGACTGGGCCTGAGTGAAGACTGTTGTGTTAGAGGACAGTGTGGTCCAACGGTCCCGCTTTATAAGTAGGAGTATGGCTTTTGGTTCGTTTAAATGCTTTCACTGGGTTCTCTCTCTGGAACATTCTTAGCAGAGAGAGTAGCAGTGACTGTAGCCAACCCCTTCTATTGACAGCCTAAGACCATCCTCGCATTCCCTGCAGATGCTGCTCTTGCTTTTCCTTTGCTCAAGGTAATGAAGCAGTTTCTGGTGCCTTCAGAAAACTGACACATTTGTGCCCAAAGTCAGGCCAGACAAATGGGCTTCTATGGCGTTTCAGTGAGACAAATTAAGACCAGAGTGGGCTCTCCTGTTTACACATGAGTAGTGGCAGTGCTTTTGTTTTCTCTGTAGACCCGACTAGCTTGGAACATGTGGCACTCCTCCTCCATCGTCTCCCAAGGGCAGAATAACAGATATGCGCCACCACACCAAGATGTTTTTATTTATTTATTTATTTATCTTCCCACTTGGCTCTTTGAACCACTTTTTTTTTGTTTTGTTTTTTTGTTTTTCGAGACAGGGTTTCTCTGTAGCTTTGGAGCCTGCCCTGGAACTAGCTCTTGTAGACCAGGCTGGTCTCGAACTCACAGAGATCCGCCTGCCTCTGCCTCCCGAGTGCTGGGATTAAAGGCATGCACCACCACCGCCCGCTGAACCACTCTTTTTCTTCCAGAGAAGTTTAAAGGACAGGCAGGCGTCCAGAGAAAGTTGGGTAGCTTTTCCTGATTTTCCACCCTGCAGTGTCCTGTTTCCTTGCTGGAAGAGGAACCAGAGAGTTTCTAAATTAAGTTTCTGTCTCATGGTGGCCTGGGATCTTACTTGGGATTGATCTTGCTGTCACCATTTCACGTTTGTCCTCTCAATGTCTCTTCTTCCTTTTGAGACATGGTCTCATTCTGTAGTTTGGATTGGCCTCAAACTCATGGAGATCTGCCTGCCTCTGCCTCCTCAGTGCTGGGATTAAAGGTGTAGGCCACCATGTCTGCTCTTGGTAGTTATTTTACTTGAAATGGCTCTAAGAAGCAATGAGTCCATTGATGGGCATTAGAATAGGTCTTGGATATTTGGGCCCAGATAGAAGCTGGCTAATCAGTTTGCCTACAAGTGTAGTATATGTGCCATTACTATTTATTTGCCTTTATTCCATTCTTTTTTAATTGAGCCATGTTGTGATAAGTGTGGAACTAGTTCAGGAACAGACTCTCACCTGGCACCCTCCCTAGGGTCCCGGTTCTGCTGTTCAGTGGACTCAGGAAATCACCCGAGACAAGGTGAAAAGTACAGACTGGATCCTAGACATGGATTTAGACTCTCTGGGGAACAGAGTGCTTCACAAGTACTGCAGGTGACCTGATGGTTAGGTAGTCTGAGAACTGTACAGCACGTTTCCTCTTCTAAAACGATCGCTCAAAATTTTACTATGTGAATCTAATCCTCTCTAGCATAAGACATTCTAATTTAAATGTTTCTTTAAATTAAGTTTCTGTTTGATGTTGTTAAGTACAGGCATAGTCCTTCCTGTATATGCTAGAACAGTAACAGACCATCATTTTGGCTCAGCAAATGTTTTACTCACACTGGGCAAATTAATAGGAACACATATATGCCCCAAATCAGTCGAGGAAATGAACATCTTTTGTCCCAGCCTCTCTTGGTATTTAGTTGCTGTAATGTGGTCCTTGCAGTCCAAGCCCATTCCTAGACACACATTTTTTAAAAAATTAAGTAAATTTATTCATTTAGTGTGTGTGTGTGTGTGTGTGCGCGCGCGTGCGTGCGAGAACCATGTTGTACTTGTGGAGGTCAGACAACTTGCAGGAATTGATTCTCTCCTTCCACCAAGTGGACCCACCATGTCCATTCAGGGGTCATCAGGCATATTAACCCACTAGGCCATCTAGCTGGTCCCAGGCATCTTTTTATGAATGAATAGAACTCAGGGTTAACCATAGAGAAGGAAATAACATGGCTGGGTGCTTCCTACAAACTCTACACTGGGGCATGGAGAAGCAAGAGAAAATGTGTAGACCAAGAACTCTGAAACTCCAGATGTTGAGCAACTGAGGAGTTAAACTGGAAAGGTTGGACTTGTGATTTAAAACGCCTTCCAAACCAGTTCCTTGGTGGAGCTGCTGAATCATTTGGAAGTTTATCTCCATCAAAGTCGGTTTCTATCAAAATGCTTGAAGTCTACTGTAGATAAGTAGCTGATCCAGGCAACTGGTTACAGTAAACTACATGTATATACAGGCTGAATGAATTCCTGCTTTTACTCTCGACCCTCATAAATTTGCTTTGTAATTTAGAGACCCTCTCCTTAACTGTCTCACCCTCTTCACTGTGAACTGTCCAAAATAATAGCTGACTGAGAACAGAAGAGCGCCAGAGAAGAGACTGGCTTTGTGCTGCATTGACATCTGTGGCTATTCTCTCTCCCTGTACTTTCTTTTAGGCACTGGCTTGCCAGAGAGTATGTCTGGTTTCTGATCCCATACATGATCTATGACTGCTATGCCATGTACCTCTGCGAATGGTGCCGAACCAGAGACCAGAAACTCAGACGTGCCACCATTTTCCGCAACTTCCTGATTGAAAACCGCCTAATGGTCACACATCATGCGGTCATCCTGTTTGTCCTTGTACCTGTTTCACAGGTATGGCCTCTCAGGACAGCAGCCTCAGTCAGCCATTCTGTCACTGAGCCAGGAGCCTTGGTCATTCCGTAGGAGTTGGGGAGCCCTTTCTTCCCTTTTGTACTATGCTTGCCCTCCTGCTAATTACTTCGTTGGGTTCAGTCTTCCATGCAAGTAGTGGAGGAAAATCATACCGCCTGAAATGTTTGTGACTCCTGGCCAACATTGTTAGTTTTTAAAAGATTTGTTTCTATTGTATGTGTATGGGTGTTTTGCCTACATGTATGTCTGTGTACTACTTGCTTGCCTGGAGGCTGCAGAGGCCAGAACTGTTGATTCCCTGGAACTGGAGTTATTGATGGTTTGAGCCACCATATAGGTGATGAGAATTAAATGTGGATCCTCTTGAAGAGCAGTCAATGCTCTTAACCCCTGAGCTGTTTTCAGGCTTGTTTTTTATTATTTGTTTTCAGTGCAAGTAATTAAACTAGTGCCTCACTCATGCTAGGAAAGCAGTCTACCCCTCATCTGTACTCCCAGCTCTCTCTACTGTTTTGAGACAGTCTAAGATGCTCAGCTTGGCCTTGAACTTGTAGTCTTCCCACCCCAGTTTCCCATGTAGCTGGGATTATGGCCCTGCACTACCAATAGGCTTCAATATTATTTCTTTTAGAGATTATTTGCTTTATTTTATTGAAGTGAATGTACAAGTACCTGTGGAGGTCAGAAGTGGCTAGAAATCCAATTAGTTCTGAATTGCCTGACGTGGGTGCTGGTAACCAAACTTGTCCCCTGGAAGAGTAGCAAGTGCTCTTACCATGAGCCATCTGTCCAGCCCTATCTGTTTAATTTTGAGACAGGGTCTCACTATGCAGACCAGGCTGTTCTCAAATGTATAGCAGTCTTCCTGTCTCTTGAGTGCTGAGGTTAAAAGCATGCATTACCACACCCAGAATTCTATTTTCTTACTTATTTTGTATGTATATGTATTGGCACAAGGGTGGAGGTCAAGGGACAACTTGGAAGAGCCAGTTCTCTCCTTGCACCATATGGGTCCTATAGGTAGTATGGGGGTCAGACTAAAGTCGTCAGGCTTATAGGCCATTGCCTGTACCAGCTGAGCCATCGCTCTTGCTCCAAGTCTTCTTATCCCAGCGGTACTGAGCAGGTTGTTCCATCAGGTAGGCTGCTACTTTAGGAAGATAAAAAGGTATTCCATTTGGTAAGGACTTTGCCTTCCAGAACATACTTCATTGTGCTGAATAAGCCTAGTGCCTTTGATACACAGAAGCAGGCTACAGAGTTCCTCCCTGTTATCACTAAAATCAGATGAAGCCTGCTGTAGGACTCAGTGAGCCTGTCTGCCTTTGTCTTTGGATCTTCTCCAAGTGATTGCCAGGGAAGCAGCAGGATACTGACTGGATGGCCACTTGCCTGCTAACAGCTTTGTCCTTTCAGGGTCTCATGGTTCTCTTTTCCCTATAGCCTTAGTTAGGATTTTCCTTCTGGTGCTTTCTTAACCTGCACATCTCAGTCCCTTTTCTTCTCTCTGCAGAAACTCAGGGGAGAACTTGGAGACTTCTTTGTCGGCTGCATCTTCACAGCAGAACTGAGTACTCCATTTGTGTCCCTGGGCAGAGTTCTGATTCAGGTGTGTGTGAGTGAAGCGGCAGATGTGAGGCGTGGGGGTGGGGTGGGGAGAGACCCTGTACTGCCTTGGAGAGATCTCAGTGCTAGGAGAGGACCCTTTGACATGTTATGTCATCATCCAACCAGGCGCATGAGACTTGATCTGACCCGAGTTACATAGACACCTGGCTACAATTTAATCACTTGTTTTTATACACCTATAAGGGTATGTAAGCTTAGGTCAAATCCAGCATCACTTTTGGTAAAATTATGAAGCTGTAGATGGTGACTGAGAAGACAGCTCAGTGGGCAAGACAGCTTGCTGCACCAAAGCAGTGTTATCCCCCTCCACCCACTCAGGGCAACATCCAAAATACCAAGCCAGAAGCAAGTGACAGCTTTGTTCTTGTAAAAGCCGGGCATGGCTGTGCGGGCAGCCTGGCTGAAAGGGTGAGCTCTAGGCTCAGTAAGAGACCCTGTCCCCAGAGAATGAGGGGATGGCACCCACCATCTGGCCTCCACAAGCACATGCATGGGCCTGTATACCTGCTTTTGTGTGTCCAAGTGCCCAGCAATTTAGCACCATAGGCCTTGACTAGTGCAAGAACCTGCTTGACTGTGGTGAGGCTGGGTTCCAAGCCTGATGACCCATATTCTTGGTGACCTTGCATTCTCCTTGTTTTTCTCTCGCAGCTAAAGCAGCAGCATACCCTCCTTTACAAGGTCAACGGAATCCTCACGCTGACCACCTTTCTGTTCTGCCGGATCCTTCTTTTCCCCTTCATGTACTGGTCCTATGCCCAACACAAAGGAATAAGCCTGCTCCGAGTACCATTTAATATTCCTTTACACTGCAACGTGGCCAATGCCATCCTCATCTCTCCCCAGCTCTATTGGTTCTCACTGCTGTGCAGGAAGGCAGCCCGGCTCTTTGACACTGCCAAAGCCAAAAAGGATGGTTAATTACTCTCAGGAGTCAGGCTCTCACACTAGCTGCTGCCTCTACTCAGTATTCCAAGGACCAAATTGTGCCTGGGGGAGTTTCTGCCTTCTGGATATTGATGAGCCTCTGGATTTGAGGTTTTCTTTTTAAGAACCCCCAGTACCTTCCCCTTCTAACCTGCTCCTTTTGCAAAAGCACTCCCCCCTCCCCCCAGTGGTAACTTGGATCCTGTCAAACCTCCACTGCAGCAAAGCAGTTTTAATGCAAGCCTGAGGAGCCTTCCTCGGGCCTATGATAAGAGCTCTGGGAGGTGAAGCACTGCTATCCTCACTCAGGGCAACATCCATAATACTGGGCCAAAAGGAAGTGACAGCTTGGTTCTTGAAATAGTGTCATTTTTTTCCAGCACTAGGAAAACCATTGTGGGTGTGTAGTCTTTTACTGTTTACTAGACAGCCCTGGTCCTCTCATCTGTATATCAACCATGAATTCTCATCCTACTGACTTCCAGTCAGAAGGGCTCGCTGACAATGGGCAAGAGGCAGGGCTGAGAACCTGAAGCACTTGAGTAGGTCAGGCGGCCAGCAGAGGTCAGCAGCTCTGCTGGCTGACTTGGTATAAAGACCAGTAGCACAAACTTGGGAGCTTGTTGCAAGCACTCACCAACACTATTCCCTTTTTCGCACAGCCTCTCATATCTGGTTTTCTGTGCCCACATAGAAAGCTGGCCTAAAACTCCAGGGACAAAGTGATGGCTTCTGTAGTGGATTACTGGGTCATCCCACTCTGACACTGCCTTTTTAATTCAAAGCTGATACAGATGTCCACTCCAACCCTGGAGGCCAGGCCAGTGTTCTAGTGCTTCCTGAAGAGATCCATTTCTGTGTTGAATGTGCAGCCATTTAGCCACAGAAGATTAGAGAACATGGGGGCAGCCAAGCTGGCCAGAACATGTCCTGTGGACCAATATGGTAGCCGTGTACAGCAGGATCATCCCTTGCCACAGGCTGGTTATGAGAGGACCTGCTGCCACTTCCAAGTGGCAGCAAAAACACTACAAGTGCCTTATAATTCACTGTCTATGGACTTTTAAAGGACTGGATGATTATGTCTCAAATTTTGAGTTTCAGTTTTTAATAGGTGCCACTTAAAAAACCATGAAATTGCTGTTTTGTGTTTTGTTTACTATCAGTGTATCCATAAGTCATCCATGTGGTGATTAAATTGCACTAAATTCTGTTTATTGTTAAGTGTATTGGAACTGGCTTCCTCAAACATCCTGAGATCCAGCCAGACTGACTGCTGTGTGGGGTACTTCCTCGTCTAATCATGGAATGTGACTGACTTCCAGGCAGGCCTTACTCATACCTTAGTCCAACATGTTGGTTCAAGGTACCAAAGGATTCACAGAGCGTGCCCAGAGTTCAAGCTCAGTGTTCACTTGTAACTTCAGGTCTATCTTCCCTGGGTGAATTCCAATTAGGAGTTGGGAGGGCGGAAGCCTGCCTGTTGACCACAGGACAGTTTACTTTAGGTGGGAGAAAAGTAGTAAGCCATTTAAAATGAGGGTGTGGATATGCAGGAGGTGATGGGACCTTTTCATCCCCCTAAATGATACCTCCCTAACCAGTTCTTAAGAGTTGTGTAATATTACCCTAGAAACTCTTTTTTATGCTTCTGCATGCATTGTTACCTCTGCCATTCATTCATCAAAACCAAGGGCCTCTCCAGGCAGAGGGTAATTACAACCCCACCTCCAGGGTATCAGCTGTTCACCTTCCGGGTGTGCTGAATGGATGGTTAACCCTTAACAGTGTTTCTTGGTTAGATCCTCTCACAAAGGTACAGGCCTCTCTGACACATAAGTTAGAACCAGTGCCAAATGAGCCCCTTTCCATATGGGCCCTTTTTTTGAGAAAACCTTAGAAAAAAAAGATAATATACTATAATGCTTACTAGCATCCCAGGCTGGCCTTGAACTTAAGATCCCTCTATTTCAGCCACCCAAATGCTCGGATTATAGGAGTGTGTACTGTTACCAAGCCTAGCTGAAAAGACTCTGAGAGGCCTCAGTGAAAAGAACATAGAACCTTGTATTTTTTTTTCTACTAGGTAGCTCCACCTTTGGGCTTACTGCCAAATCTAGGTGGAGAATTTCAGTTACAAACATGTTCCTCCCCAGCTGGACGTTTTCAAACTTTCAGATCTTACTATGCCGTCCAGGCTGCCACCCTCAGCCTCCCAAAGGGTGACGTTTCAGGTGTGCACTCCCACACCTGCCCCACTGGCTTGACTTGATCTTAAAGATTACCTAAGCCTAACTTTGGAGTATATTTAAGCCCAAACTTCTGAGAAAGGCTCAAGACAAGATGAAACCCAAAAGAGTTTTATTGTAGTATGTGGCAAATCCCTAAGAAACTATTTTCTTCACAGTGCTCTGTTCCTGTCATCGTGTGCACATCCTCCCTCACGGTCAGGTCTGTTCTCAGCTCTGGGCCCTGCAGAAACACCATGTTGGAGGGTATAGCTTCTGTTCTGCCCTCCACAGGTCAGAAGTTGTTGATCTTCTGTAGCAGGGTTTGGCGCCGCTCCTCGGGGCTAATGTTCTTAGCTATAGACTTTAGGAAGCGCTGCTCATCGACCTTCTGGAGCAAGGAGCTGACAGAAGGGTTGGTCTTGCTTAGGGTTTCATAGCAGGTAAGGATTTCCAAAGCCAGCACGTACAGGGGCTCACAGACCTCCTGGGGGAGCATGGCCATGATATGCAGAACATGACAGAACATCTGGGTATACACAAACAGGGTTTCCTGAGTCAGGTCCCCCTTTTGTCCCTGGGCCCAGGGGCCCGCTGACTGCATCACCCTGATTGCATCCAGGATACTGGTCAGACTGCTACAGAGGAGTCTGACCACATGGCTCCAACCGTCCATAGGAAGCCAGTTACAACAGCTCTGGCTGCAGAGAAACTGGAAAGTTCTCAAGGAGAGAACAGAGAGTTGGAGCTCTTGGGCAAAGGGCCTCAGGTTGAGCAGGGGAACAAACTGAATATACTCTAGGCTGTAAGGGACATGAAGGAGCTGTTTCTCCAACAGCTTCCTTGTCAGCTGCTGAAGGTACTGCCATTCCTGGGGACTACACCAAGGCATGACTTGTACCAGGGCCACCAGAAAGCCCTTGCTAAATAATCTGACCTCCTCGGGATTACAGACATCCACCACTAAGAGGGAGAGCATCTCTTCAGAGACACTGCTGGAGATGGAGCAGCACTCCATCCAGGCGAGAAGCCCCGTGCCAGGCCCATACCCTTCATGGGCCTGAGAGGTCCACTGGGCCTCAGAGAGCTTACAGATCTCAAAAAGGGTTGCCGGCACCTCACACTTGAAGTGTCCTTCAAAGAAGTTCTTCAGTCTCAGGCCCACAGTCCAGTCTAGCTGGTCTAACTTGCGGTGGAGCCAGGACAGGGACTTGGCCCAGGTGTCTGGGGAGAAGGTCTCTGCATTGGCCAGCACAATCTCACAGAGGAGCTTCAGGATGTGGATCACAAGATCCTTGCTGTCCAGAGTGAGGCAGCGCTTCTCCCGGGGGAGCTGCCAGAACTTGCTAAAGCTATCCAGGAGTCGGCACAAGCTGAAGAGCAGCGGAAATGGGGAGCAGGTTTGCAGCCAATACTCCTCCAAGCCTGCATTGGCTTCAAGGGTCTGGATGAAGAGCTTCAGACTCAGGCCTGCCTCCTCCATGTCGAGCATCAAGAAGGGCAGGACAAACTCCTTCAGCACCTCCTCAGGCTCCAGAAGAGCAGCAACTGGGATTCCCTGAGGTTTCACAGGGTTCATCAGGCAACTCACCAGCTCCAGAAACTGCTTCTCTTCTTTGGGTGTAGAGAACTTTGTCCACACAGTTTCTTTGAGGCAGGACACCACGAAACTGGTATGTGGCTTTGGCCCTTGTGTTTCTGTGAACTTCAGTGCAGGGAAGGCAGTGAGAATCTGAGCCAGGAACCTGTGAGTGCCAAGATTGGTCACAGCTATGCTGCACATCTTCTTCACTACTACTTCTGGGTAGAGGATCACCAGGCGGGCCATGGAGGTCACTGCTTTAGCCAGACCCTGTTCAGAGCTGCTCTGTGCGAGCTGGTTAAATGCTGTGTTGAGGTCTTCCTGAAAACCCTCTACATAAACAGACAACCTGTCTGAGAGGCCCTTTGGCCCCCAACAATGCAGGACACCAGAAAGGACTTTATTTTTGTCTGGTAGGGAGAGTTCTGCATAACATTCCAAGGTCAAGCAGATCACCTGCTTGATCTGAGACTGGGGGATAACCCTGTTAGAGTTGATGACTTCCATCACTGTTTCCAGCAGACTCAAGACCAACTCTGGTTCTCTGAAGAGAGACCTGCTGTTAACCAGGCAAGCAACCCACTCATCTGAAAAGGCCCACTTCTTCTCAGAAGCAAAAATGTAGCACATTTCCATGTGCCGGTCCATCTTCTGCTCAATGATGGCCATGGCAATGGAGGCAGTGATGTCCTCGAGGCCCTTGTCATTCAGAGCTCTGCTGGTTTTTCTCAGGAAGTCCCTGACACACTCAGCCAGTTCACAGACCACCTGCCTCTCCTCCTTGGGCATGCTGGCAGTATCCAGGTAGTGCTTCAAGTTCTGGCTGAAGGAAGTCAGACTGTCACACAGCCGGTATGTGTCATAGTTTGTTCCCTGACTGCTGTTGAGCATGTCTTGCAGTTCTGTACCCCACTCCTGCAGCAGGTTGTGCATAAGCTCAAACCCCATGAAAACAGTCTCACTGGGGAGCTTGGCCAGTGAGGTGAGGCTCACATCCCGCTCTGCCTCCTTCACCTTGTCAGCCAGGGCCTGTTGATGGTATGGGTTCTGCGTGTCCGAATTCCACACAGAGATCACTGTGGCTAGTTTGTCTAGGTACATGGTGGCAGATACTTCCTGGGGGTCATCCTCCATCAGTGCAAACACATTCAGCATGTCAGCCAAGTTAGCTAATGCACAACACTTCATGCTGAGGCACAGAATTCTCTTTTGGATTTGTTTCAGCCCACTGAGCAGCATGGCTAACAGTGGCATGGTGGGACCTACATCTGGGTCAGACTTAAACCTCTTTGGAGGATGGGAAAACTCATCTGAAGATGGCAAGTACTTATGGGCCATCGTCCTGAACTGGGAAAGCAAGGTGTCCTGCTGGTCACCCTTGTGCTTCATCATTTCCCACCAGACATCCAGGAAGAAGGCGACATCCTTGGAAGAAGTATCAATAGTCATGTGTTCCAGAAAGTTCTGTAGTTCTGAGCGGCAGATGGTGGTAGGCAGGGCCATCAGGAGCTGAATGAAGAGTCCAGAAGCTTCCAGAGACTTAAGTAGCTCAAAAAGGACTGTGTGGTTGATGGTAGGGATCATGTTGCCCACAGAGAAGAACACATCTTCCTGCCACCGAGTGTCAGTGTCAGAAGGACTGATGGGGGAGGGCTGAAGAACCTTCGCCCAGATGATGATCAGGGCTTTCTTCTTCCAGGCAAATGGCTGGGAATGTGCTGTGGCTGAGGAGATCTCCTTCAAGGCCTCCACAATGGGCTGCCCCACACGTTCCCAGTCAGACTTTGTCAGCTGTACCAGGTCTTTGGGGTGGAACAGCTGCTCGGCCATCAAGAAGCCCCCATGCAGAATAGTCATTTCCTCACAAATATTCACGGGTCCTGCACAGAGAAGCCAAGAGCTAATGAAGTTTTCAGAAGTTTAGCAGAGGCTAAGATAAACAGCCACTGGTTGTCTATTATTATCAAGGTTAAGGACGACCTTGACTTCAATGGGAGAGGAAGAAGGCTGGTTAGTAAGAGTTCCCGGAGAGCTGGAGTCATAAGAACTTGACTGAGGAATAAAACCCAGTTTCCAAGATCTCTAGCCTGAAAATTAGGAGGCCAATCGTACCACTAAAAACAGGCAGAGAGAACTGGGCAGTGGTGGTGCATGGCCTTTAATCCCAGTACTCGGGAGGCAGTGGCAGGCAAATCTCTGTGAGTTCGAGGCCAGCCTGGTATACAAGAGCTAGTTCCAGGACAGGCTCCAAAGCTACAGAGAAACCCTGTCTCGAAAAAACAAAAAAAAAAAAACAAACCAAAAACAAATAATTAAAAATAACCCCCCAAAAAAATAAAAAATTAAAAACAGGCAAAGAGGGATTCAGAACAGGCTTCTAAATGTCTTTTTAAGTATTTTAGTTATCTGAATTCTCTGGAGCTAGAGTTACAGGTGATTGAGAGCCACCTGGTGTAGGTGCTGGGAACTAAACTCCAAGTCCTTTACAAGACCCTTGCATGTTCTTAACCACTGAGCTCTCTCCAGCCCCCCAGGACAGACTTAAAGGGGAGAAAGGTTCAGTTCTAGTTACTTGGAGTCTGACAGAACATGTAGTGATGTCCTTCAGCAGTGGAGCGAGTTGAGGAGAAAAGGCCTGATGTGAGTATAGCCAGTGCCAACACAGACAAGTTGATGGAAACCAAGGAAGTGACTAAAGTCCCTCAGCAAAGTGACGATGAAAGGGACTGCTGAGGAGACAGTGCCTCCAAGTATGCATTAGAAGACATGACAAAGGGCAGTGACATGACTCTGTGACCATCTGCACCAAGCCTGATGACCTGAGTATGATCCCTATGCCTAATTCAGCAAGAGAACCAACTCCTAGAAGCTGTCTTCTGACCTCCACAAATACACAGAACGTAATAAATACAAAACAAAACCTGAGCTCTGTTGTATTTGATGACACAGACGGAAGGACCAACACTGGACGATGAGCAGTCTTTTGGAGGGTTTTGTTTACTATTTTATTTTACTTTTTGTTTGAAACAGGGTCTTACTATGAACTTACTGGCTTTGAACTCACAGATATCTGCCTGCCTCTGCTTCCTGTGCACTGGGATTAAAGGCGTGCACCGTCACACCCAGCCGAGCCTTTGTTTTTGAGCCCAGAGCCTTGCATATATACTAGGCAAGCTCTACCACTGAGCTGTATCCCCAGCCCTGCCTTCCTTCTTCCTAAGGGTTTCAATATTCTGGATCTAACAGGGAAAAGGTTCACCCAGCGGTTTCTTCTAGTCAAAAAGGACAAGATACTGAAGGTTCTGGCTCTATGGCAGGAACCAGGAAAGCGGTCGTTCATTCACTGAGCTAAGAACTGATACATTTAAAGGAAGGCAATATCAGAGTTTAATCAGGGGATTTAAATTCAAGCTCAGTCATTCAAAAATGTGACTTTACACATTACCGAGTCTGTCTGCATATGTGAGACTATAATCTTCATGGTATAACCATGAAAATCACACGATACACCACATACACTAATCACACTTTTGGAAATAATTTGGAACTGTTACCTTCTGGAGACATCTTTCAGGGATGTGAGAATGGAAGGGTTATAAAAGAAATCTCAACAATAACCAGACTACCAAGAGCCTGACTTAAAGGCACAATTGTTGGCAGGGCCAGTCTCCTCACTCTTTTGTCTCCTCCAGTGCAGACACAAAAGGGCACAGGTCTTTATCAAAGTGTGTAATTTGGCCTAGAAACTACAGCAAGAGTGTAAAAACTAACAGGTCGTGGTCACTGTTCCTGATAACCCCCACCCATTCCCAGGGCCCAGAGATGCCCAACCCTCACCTCAGTCCCTCATGCTCCCAGAAACATATCTCCCCCATTCTCATTGGCCACAGGGTCTGCAGCAAAAACAGACTCCAGTGGACAGTTGTGGTGGCCCATGCTTCTAATCCCAGCTCTAGGGAGGAAGATTTCTGTGAGGCCAGCCAAGGTACATCGTAACACTGTCTCAAACCTTCCCTATCTCCCCCCCCCCGGGGGGGGTACGGACGTCGGGATGGGATGACTACTTATTGACTCCAGGCAACTAACAAATCTCTTGGCCACTAACCATTTACACACACACCCAAAAAAGGAAAAAAAAAAAAGTCAAGGATCAGCCCGCCTATTAACCCAGGCCTGCAGGCAGGGCACCTTGGCTTCCACATAAGCAGTCAGGCTCAGAGTTAGGTTGCTGTGGCAGGTTCTTTCTGGTTCAGGTTGTTCTGCCTACCCCCAACACCATTCCCTTATGACTGTAAATTCAATTTTATTGTATTTATCAGCTTAGCTGAACAGATGTCTGCCGCCAAACATGTACCTTTCCGACACTTGTGTACTTGCGGCCTGACAAAGTCGCAGGCTCAGTTCATAGCTAGGGGAAACTGAAAGGCTTTATCAGTAGCTGGTGCTAGGAAGTGACTGCTTACTCTGGTAGGCACTGGGCTGGGCTTGGTGGCATACCTTTTTTTTTTTTCTTTTCCAGATAGGATCTTGTTATGTAGCCAGGACTGGCTTGAAACTATATAGACCAGGCTGGCCTAGAACTCGAGATCTTCCTGTGTCTGCCTCCAGAGTGCCGGTTAAGACATAAGCCACCACACCCAGCTTTACACCTATAAAATCATTTCATCATCAAAGTAACGTCTTGAGGATTATCCTGCTTTAGAGCAGGAACCTCGAGGCCCAGACACAATTTGTGCTGGGTGTCTGAACCAGCGGAGTCAAGCCACGGCAGAACTCGTCACAGCTGCGGGGCACGAAACTACCGTTCCACACTAAAGAGCTGGCTAGGGACGAAGACATTTCTCCACAGCGTATTATTTGCAAATCTTGGAGTACCTCCCAGGACAGCCTCCCCATCTTACCCTCTAAAGAGTAGACCTAGCAGGGTGGGGAGGCTTGGCAGATGGCCACAGATTTCTATCAACACCGCTCTCCTTCCAGCCCTCGCCTGGGAGGAGACTCCAAACCAAATAGCACTCAGATTCAAAAGTGCCACCTCAGCTGCTGCAACCCCGCGCGCGGGCGAAGGCTGCGGGTCATCGGTGTGCACAAGGCACCAGAAGGCGCCCAGTTATGCACGTGATCTTAAAAAGAAACTCCAAGCCTCTGGGAGGAAGACAGTATCAGCATCTCCGCTGTGTGGACCAGGAGACCTGATAAGAAACTTGTTCACTGACTCGGCAGTCACCCAATAAGGAAGAACTGTCCGGACGTCCGTCCCTCCCAGCCCGGCATTTCCGAAACACGTGCAGTAGTAGCCCTGTGCACTTTCAGGGGCGCCAAGGCTACATTCGCTCGCTGTTTTCCAGTGGGAAGAGACCACGAGGGACGGAGGAACAACACCAGGCGGGGCTGCGGGTTGGAGGCCGGCCTCGCGGCAGCGGGACTCCAAAGACTTCTCAGACCCTCAGTTTCCAGAGCGGGCTCAGAAGAGCGCCACTGGAGGAGCGCAGGGCCTCGGCCCACCCTGGAGGTGCTTTGCGGGGCGCGGCCCGAGGGTCGGAGTAGGGAAACGCGAACCCACCTAGGTCCATGGCGGCGAAGCTGGCGGCGGGACTAGACCGCCCCTCCCACTCCGAGGCCGCGAACGCAGCGCCGCGGCACAAAGGGCGGAGCTACAGGCGCGTCATAGGCCCCGCCTACAGCTCGCCTGGGCTTCCGCGCGGCACTCCGCTGACCGGCTGCCGCGCCGTGCGCACGCGCCCTCCGTACTCCTCCTCAACGAACTCGCGGCGTCTGGGCCGCCCAGACCCACAGCGCCCCCTCTCGGCCCTAGGCTTCCCAGCCATCTACCCTCAGGTACCATAAGCCGACTCCTGGCGGAATCTGTCCCCTTGAGGCCAGGAGGTCCAATTCCTTAGTCCAGACCTCTCACCTTCACCCAGGAACCCCGGGCAGCTCCCGCCCATAATTCATCCCTACGGAATGGCCTTTCCCTGAGCTGCCCGCTAACCAGCAGTGGATCCACCCCTCCCTGTCCAGCCTGAGACACGCACAAATACCCAAATGCTTTTCATGCTGCACTGTCTTCTATAGACAACAGCAGCGTCAATTTTCAGGGCTCATGGGCGCCTTTGTAACCTTGAAGGGCACTCACACTGGAAAAAGCACTGTGGGATAGGACCAATAGAATGGATTCCCGGGCTGCAACTTGTACTTTATCCAACACACACATTATCACTTTGCCCTTTCTTTCCAAGGTCTAATAATCACCTGCTTTGCTTATTTCCAACTCTTCTAGTACCAGGTATCACTCAGAACAGAGAGGCTCAGCCTCTGGTGCGCCAATGAGCCAAGTGGAGTTTGAAATGGCCTGCGCTTCCCTCAAGCAGCTGAAGGGTCCCGTGAGCGATCAGGAGAAACTGCTGGTGTACAGCTTCTACAAACAGGCCACCCAGGGCGACTGTAACATCCCTGTCCCTCCAGCCACAGATGTGAGAGCAAAGGCCAAATGGGAGGCATGGAATGTGAACAAAGGGATGTCCAAGCTGGATGCCATGAGGATCTATATTGCCAAAGTGGAGGAGCTGAAGAAAAACGAGGGTGGC
Organism: Ondatra zibethicus; assembly: GCA_004026605.1. Classification (NCBI taxonomy): domain Eukaryota; kingdom Metazoa; phylum Chordata; class Mammalia; order Rodentia; family Cricetidae; genus Ondatra; species Ondatra zibethicus. The sequence continues at coordinate 38,316 of PVIU01003948.1, forward strand.
TAAGGGAATGTTGGCCAACACAAGGAAGTCGCATGGCTCCACTGGTAGGGAATGGGCTTAAGAGTTCCTGATGGCTGGAACACACTGAAAGAGTAGCAAGGTTAGCGGAGACATCAATAAATCACCTTAACCCCACGAGAGTGGAGTCTGTTGCAAAAAAGAAACTCTGTGAGGGTTCTGGAAAGGGGTTCAACTGTGTAAAAGCATCTCTGCTGGGTAAAACTCCTTTAATCTGGCTCTGTGTGGTCTGACTGACACCAATACCCATCCTACCTATGTGGATGGATAGCTGACAGAAGTGGGGATGGGTGGGGTGCATCATACCATGAAAATGACCAAGGCTGGAAGTGGAGGCAGGACCTTGGATCTGTAACATCAAGGGCTGTCACCTCACCAAGAACCCAACAATACAGAGGAGAAAGGGGCTCTGTCTTCTAAAAACTAAAATCAAACAGAAAGTGCTCATCTTGAATATAGGCCCAGTGAAGTTAGGATTTTGATGGAACTCAAACTTCAGTGGCACAGTGATGAAGTAGCTCATGCATCACAACACAGCAGTTGCGGGACAATGGAGCAAGATGGTTGCAGGATCTTAGGCTCCACAAGACTCATTGGAGGCTTAGCAACCTAACTGTTCTTAGGATTGCTGTTCTTAACCTAGGACTCTGCTTGGGGCCCTGCTGGACAGTATGTATACAGGCACACGTGGGTCATATGAGTGTCAATCATTTCAGAGACACCAGTATGCTTCCACAGTGCCTGGAGGCTCGCATATGAAGGGCTAAATAGAGTTCTTAAAGGACTCTACAGTAGCATGGCATTTTCCAATACTTTTCTTTAAAACTTGTCTTCTATCTGAGATATAGTCACTGCCTGGCAAATCTATTCACATAACAGCAAATTTCTAAAGGTGTTTTGTGTGGTGTGTGTGTGTGTTTTGTTTTGTGTTTTGATTATTCTGGTTTTGGGGATAGGGCCTGGCTGGTCTGGAATTCACTGTGTAAACCAGGCTGGCCTCAACTTTCAGAGATCCATCTGCTTCTTCTTCCTGAATGCTAAGAAAACAAGTATAAACCACCCATGATGGCTATAAAGTATATTTTTTATCATTAAAGTATTTTATTATTGTTTGTGCACTATGTGTAGAAGTGGCTGGAGTATGCTAAGAGTGTACGTGGAGGTCAGAACACAACTTTATATCGAGTTGGTTCTCTCCTCTGACCTTCACATAGGTTCACAGGAGCGAACTCAGGTTGCCAGGTTTTTGTGGTAAGTGCCGCCACCTTTACCTACAGAGCTATCTTGTGGGCCCTAAACGTTTTTGGGTTTTTTTTTTTTTGCTGTTTTTTTGTTTAATTTTTGTTTTTGTTCTTTTGAGACAGGGTTTCTCTGTGTAACAGCCCTGACTATCCTAGAACTTGCTTTGGAGACCAGGCTGGTCTTAAACTCAGAGATCCCCCTGCCTCTGCCTCCCAAGTGCTGGGATTAAAGGTGTGCATCACTAAGACAAGTCAGCACATTTTTAAATAGTCCTTTTTTTTCTTATGAATTAGAGGGTCTACATAGTTTCAGACTAGCAGGGACTACGTGAGACCTTGCTTCAAAACGAAACAAAACCTTTTCCAAAATTCTTTAATGACAAATGTACTCAATAAAACTGTTTTTAATGATATAATGATATCAACCCAAACAGAAAACCACCAGAAAACATTTTTCCAGGCTGAAGAAATAATCTACTCCACTTTAAAGAGGACTAAGACCACTTTATAAAGTAGTACAGACCCAAGCATACAGAAATGTGACTCACTGAATACTTTGTTCATTAAATATCTCCTGTTTCCTCTGGTTATTCAAAATGTAAAATCAAATCAAAGTGAGGACATTACTCAGATCTGGTTTTTTTGGCTGTTTTTTTGTTTTGTTTTGTTTGAGACAGGGTTTCCCTGTGTAGTCCTAGCTGTCCTGGCACTAGCTCTGTAGAACAAGCTAGCCTCAAGCTCACAGAGACCCGCCTGAGTGCTGGGATTAAAGGTGGGCGCTACAACCACCCAGCTCCCAGATATTTTTTATCCAAAGGGGAATTTTTCTTAATCTTTATGGGTGTTTCCCCTGCATATATGTCTGTGTAACATGTATATGCAGTGCCTTCAGAGGCATTAAGAGAGTACTGGAACCCCTGGGACTAGAATTACAGAAAGAACAGACGTGGGTGCTAGGGATCAAACTCAGGTCCTCTAGAAGAGTAACCAGTACTCTGAAGCACTAGGCCATCTCTTCGGTCCCAGGATAAAATTTCTTAAAAACAGAAAGAAACATCAAGTCTGGAACAGTAACATATATCTATAATCCCAGCACTGGAGGCTGAGGTAGGAAGATGAAAAGTTCAAAGGGTAAGGTAGCTTGTGCCTTTGATCCCAGCAGGAGGCAGAGACAGGTAGGTCTGTGAGTTTGAGGCCATCTAGTTGACATAGTTGCAGGTCAGTCAGGGCTACAAAGTTAAAAGCTACCTTGAGCTCCATGGTGAAGTGACAGGCTACCCTGTGTATCAGGAGAGACTGTCTTGGAAAGGGAAAGGAAAAAGCTTCTTTAAATGCCAAGACTTCTATAGGAAGATCCATCAAGACCTGGGAACATGAGCAGTTGGTTTGGCTTTTTTGGATTTGTTTTGTTTAAGACAGGGTCTCTCTATATAGTCCTGACTGGCCTTGAACTCCAAGATCCTCGACTCTACCTCCCAAGTGCTGGAACTAAAGGCATATGCACCACCATGCCCAGCTAGTTTGGCTTTCATCTGAACATTTGTTCCAGTATTATCTACATGATTCACAGCTAATCAAATTTTCCACTACCCCCAGCCAAGGGTAATGTTCCATAGAGCTATCTCAGGCTGGACAATAATTTGTTACCAAATTTCATACAATTACATACAGGAGTTCACCACTACTGAGAATGATAAAAAAATATTTCATTTCTAGAACATAACAAAGCTTTGAAGAGTGAAACTACCACATGAGCCTCTTGTCTGTGCTGGACACAGTATTCATTGTAAACAGACGTACTGGTCTCAGATGCTAGACTGGAGTTTAAGCACTGCTCTCACATGTCTTCCATTAACCCGAAGCCTTTGGTTTATTTCTCGTGGCAAACCACTCATCACTTTTGTCTGCTGCCATTGCCTATGGAAACAGATGGTTAGACATCAGTCCAAGTCTGCATTCTCCACCGTGATATTAGCACTAAAGCGAGTTCATCTGTGTAGAGTGTTGTTCACTGTAACAGGAGAGCTAGTGAGTACCAAGCAGTCGCTTGGTGATTCTCATATACAGCTGGCAATAGGGACTGGCTGTTGAGAAAGCAGGGACTCTGTGTGTATGTGACGATGGGGTCCTGGGGAGAACAGGAATCTTCAATGCTTATGAGCTTAGTCTGAGACCAAGGCTAAATGAATGTAGCTCAGTGGTGGAGTACTTACCTCCAGTTCAAATCCCAGTATCACCACCAAAAAGTGTTTGTCACAGCCAGGCATGGTGGAATACACCTTTAACCTTTAATCCCAGCATTTGGGAAACAGAGGCAGAGGAATCTGAGTTCAAAGTCAGCCTGGTCTACAAAGTGAGTTCCAGGATGTCCAGGGCTATACAGAGAAACCCTATCTTAAAAAAAAAAAAAAAAAAAAAAAAAAAAGCCAGGCGGTGGTGGCGCACGCCTTTAATCCCAGTGATTGGCAGGCAGAAGAAGGCGGATCTCTGTGAGATCGAGGCCAGCCTGGTCTACAAAAGCTAGTTCCAGGACAGGTTCCAAAGCTACAGAGAACCCCTGTCTCGAAAAAACAAAAACAAACAAAAAGTTTGCCTCTATGTCATTTAGATGTTTGGTAAGAAAACTTTTATTCAATCAAAAAGCAAATATGGGCCAGGTAGTGGTGGTCCACACTTTTAATCCTAGCACTCAGAAGGCAGAGACAGGGAACCTCTGTGAGTTTGAGGCCAGCCTAGTCTACAAAGTGAGCTCCAGGACAGCCAGAGCTGTTAAACAGAGAAACCCTGTCTTTTAGGGGCTGGCGAGATGGCTCAGCAGTTAAGCATATGTACTGCTCTTACAGAGGGCTGGAATTCATGTCCCAGAATCCATGTCAAGCTGCTCACAGCCACCTGTAACTCTAACTCCAGGGGAACTAACACTGTATCCTGCACCACAGGGGCACCTACATGTGTGTCATATGCTCATACACACGTACAAGGAAATGGTAATAAAAATAAATATTTTTTTAATTGAGTTTTTATCATGAGCTAGGTAGTACACTGAGTTCAGGTGTGACAGGAGTGACAATCTAGATTTTGGGAACTATACTGAACAGCTACGGAATCACATAGAAAGTTACAGAGAGATGGCTCAGCAGTTAAGAGCACTGGCTGCTCTTCCAGAGGCCCTTGGTCAATTCTCAGTACCCACATGGCAGCTCACAACAGTCGGTAACTCCAGTTTCAGGAAACCTGACACTTTCACACCAATGCACATGAAATAAATTTAAATAAATTACTTTTAAAAAGTTACTTTTCGGGCTGGAGAGATGGCTCAGCGGTTAAGAGCACTGCCTGCTCTTCCAGAGGTCCTGAGTTCAATTCCCAGCAACCACATGGTGGCTCACAACCATCTGTAATGAGGTCTGGTGCCTTCTCTAGTCTGTAGGCATACATGCAGACAGAATATTGTATACATAATAAATAAATAAATATTTTTTAAAAAAAAGTTACTTTTCAAAAGAAAGTATGTGTACTTTGAGGTATTTACTGTAAAAGACCCATAAAGTCCTATCAGATCAGGTGAGGAACAATAAACAGTTGAAGAAATAGTGTGTCAGAAATACTCATCTACACCAGGAGGAAATGACAAGATAATGTTGACATTAGGAAACATAACAGAAAAAAGTTAATAAATAAATGTATGTGATTTAGCAATAGTGAAGCTGAAGGTGACTAACCTTGGCAGTGGACTTAAAAAATTGGCTAAGACATGGCTATGTTTCTTTACATGAAATCTTAAATCTAGCCAGCCTGGTGGTGGACACCTGCAATACCAGCACTCAAGGGGAAAGAGTAGGAAAATTGCCAGTTTCAGGATAGCCTAGGTTACTTCATAAATCCCTGCCTAAATAAGCAATAATCAATTTTTTTACTATTTGAATGAAAATATAAAGAACTTAAACCTTAAAGCAATATTAAAAAACAACTCCCTGACAGGAGGTGGTGGCACACACCTTTAATCCCAGTACTCAGAAGGCAGAGGCAGATGGATCTCTGGAAATTCGAGGTCAGCCTAGTCTATATAGTGAATTCCAAGACAGTCAGAGCACTTACTCAAAGAAACCCTGTCTTGGAAAATCAAAAAACAAACAAATAACCCAATAACCTCCCGAGAGCTGGAAGAGATGTTTCTGTTTCAGCAGTCATAAAAGATGGGGGAAAGAACAATTAACTCTGGCTAGGAGAATCCAAGAAAACCTCTCCATTCTGAAGGACCAGCTTAAGAAGAGAGAAACACTTTTGGTGGAGACAAGAGTATTTTTGTTACTATAAGCAGAGCGGTGAGATCAGAATAGAGCTGAGCTAAGGGCTTTCAGGAGATAAAGAGTAGATAAGGGCCAGTCAAGTGAAGAATGTATCTGGGAGGCAGCAGAGAATTGGGAGATTAGTTTAAAACTCAATGGATTTCAAAAGCAGTGTCAAAAGATAAGAGATATCTCAGAAATAGAACTCAGCTCTTAGTGAATAATGGCTAACAGAATTTAAGAAAAAATCAAAATAAGTGATAAGAAACTACATCAAAGTGGCTGTGTATAGAAACTGAAAACTATCCTAGGGCTGGCAAGCTGGCTCACCAGGTAAAGATACTTTCTGAGTTTGATCCCCAGGACTCACATAGTTGAGGGAGAGAACTGACTCCCACAAGTGCTCTCTGACCTCCATCACATGCCACGGCCTGCAAGTGCAGTGAATAAATAAAATGTAAAAAAATCTTCAAAAGACTAAAACTACTGTAGAGTAAAAAGTAGATTCAAAGCAAAACAAAAACAGCTCTAAGAAGTCTTAGCTTAAACAGCTGGGATACTAGGAGATAATCATTCTTTGTTTGTTTTTGAGGAAGGATCTCTCTATGTAGCCCTAGCTGTCCCGGAACTTGCTATGTAGACCAAGCTGGCTTTGAATTCACAGAGATCCTCCTATCTCTGCCTCCCAAGTGTTGGGAATATACCCAGCAAGATATCTTTTGCCCACAGGAAGGACCAGGGTGCATAGAAAGGAAAGAACTGATTATAAAATCCTCAAAGAGTTCCATCCAAGTCCCTGTCTCCCATTTACTAAATACCTAATAGCCATGAGTGACTAATTTTTCTGAGCCTTAGTTTCCTTACAGGTGTGACTTACAGAATCTAGAGTCAGAGAATATACACACAGCACTTAAGGACATGTCAAAGCACACCAGGTGTGCTTTAGTTCTAGCACTGAATAGGCAGAAGGTTCTCTGTGAATTCCAGGCTAGCCTGGTCTACAAAGCATAACACGGCTGGAGACCTTAGCATAATTGATTCCATGGTAGAAGGCTGTAAAACTCAGCAAATAACTCCTCTTGCCAATACTAAAAGGCCTAACCCATCAAAGTCCATAGTTCTGAGAAAGTCTCTAAATGTACTATTCTTGCTTTTTGGCTTCTGCGTTCTGCTTTTGGATAACTATTCTTGTTAACTGACAATGAAGTATGTCAACCCAAGACATGTTTTTTGTGCTTAAAAGCTCATTCTGAGAAAGGCTCGGGGCTATACTAGGATTCTGAACACCCAATGTAGTTGCCAACCAGTTAATAAAGACTTTCTATTGGCTTAAACTAACCATGTTTGAACAGTCTTCTCTGGTCAATACCCCACAACAATAGTGAGTTCTAGGACAGCCAGAGCTATATACTGAGACCCTGTCTTGAAAAAACCAAAACCAAAGAATAAAAGTACATGCCAAAGCTAGGCATAGTAGCTCAAACCTGCAATCCTACTACTTGGAAAGTTAAGGCATGGTGAATGCTGAGAATTTGAGAACAACCTAGTAACCACAGTGAGTTCTAAGACCCTGTCTAAAAGAAACAAGCCAACAGGGATAGGGAGATAACTCAATGGATAAGAGCACTTGCTCTGCAAACATGAAGACCTGAATTCAAATACCCTAGTAAAAAGCATGGCTGGACTTTGCTGTTCCCACAGTGCTATGAGGCAGAGATAGGCTGATCCTAAGAACTTGTTGGCTGGTAGGCTAGTCAGCTAGCTATCAGAAATTACAAACTTCTAGTTCTGTGAGAGAACCTGTCTCAAGGAAATATGGTGGAGAGTGACAGAGGAAGACTATAGTGTCCTGCTTTGGCTTCTCACAAGCACACAAGCAGAATCTAACATGCAGAGAGAGAGAGAGAGAGAGAGAGAGAGAGAGATCTTGCTAGACATGGTGGCTTATGCCAATAATTTAAGTAGGGGCATCAGAATCAAATTCAAGGTCATCCTCAGTTACATATCAAGTTCAAGGCCAGCCTCCTTGACGTAGAGGGTTCCAAGACAGCCAGGGTTGCACAGTGAAATGTTGCCTCAAAAGACAAAAGAAACAAAAAATTTGAGAGGTTGAGCGTGGGGAGATTGCTCAGTGGCTAAATTGCACTCTCCATGTAAGCTTGATGGACAAGAAGGAGTTCAAATCCTCAGGACCTATGAAATAGCTGGTGCAATCAGGTATCTGTAACCCCAGGTACGGCAGGATGGAGACAGAAGGGAGAATGTCTGGGAGCTCAAAGTCAACTGCTGAAGAAGCTTTGACAAGACCCTATCTCAAAGAAGACAGAAGACTGAATGTTGTCCTCTGACCTGCACATATGCACTGTGGCATGTGCAGCACATACTCACACTCCACTCACACAGGTGCACACACACATATAAACACACACCAGACATACGCACACAAAGATAAAACTATACATATGTGTGTGTGTGTGTGTGTATAGTCTTGTTTTTCTTAAAGTGTATGGTACATAAGGAAATTGCTTAATTCCTACTTTTTTTTTAAAAGATTTATTTATTTATTATGTATACAACATTCCTTCCATGTATGCCCGCATGCCAGAAGAGGGCGCCAGATCTCAATACAGATGGTTGTGAGCCACCATGTGGGTGCTGGGAATCGAACTCAGGACCTCTGGAAGAGCAGCCAGTGCTCTTAACCTCTGAGCCATCTATCCAGCCCCCAATTCCTACTTCTTTTAAATGGCTTTAAATAATACTCTCGAGTATTTTAGGGTAAATGTTATGATGCCTGAGATTTTCCTGAGCATCCCCAAGCAAAAAGAAGAAAAAGGAAGAAAGAGTCGGAGTGACGGGAAGGAATGCTGAAAGTGTATGGCACGGAAACATGGGAGGCACAGCTGTACTCTTGTTTGGTGTGTATTTGAAATTTTATCCATGAACTATCAAATAAATCAAAACCATTATGCAAAAAATAGACAAGACTTGAATATTTAATTTATAAAAGTATAAACTAAGAAGTTTATATATAGGTGCTATTCATCATTAGTCATTAGGGAAATACAAATTCACACCACAACAAGAAACTATTCTCCATTTCTTAGAACAGCTACCAGAATCAAAGAAGCAATAACAAAAAATGCCAGGGAGAAAGTAAACAAGCACACCTGCACAGACCCAGCAACTCCCCATGTTCCTTGGAGAGGGGTTCCAGTACTCCAGAGGAGGCCTGAACAGGCCCAGTCTAGTAACTGACGCCTTCCAAACTTGACTTTAGGGGTCCTGGGACTGAGCTGGGCTGTATGGCTGCTAGGCAAGTGCTTATCCAAGAGCCTCCCGCAGCTCTGCTGCTCATCTTAACTAAGGACTCACCATGTGCTGTAGCTTCTCCTCATTCTGAAGCGCAACAGTAGTAACCCAGGACATAGTTTTCCTTTTTTCTAATGTCTTATATTTGTTCTCATGTTTGGGCTTAGCAACTTAGCATTTACTTTACATAAAAATAGAAAAAGCTAGCCAGGAGGTGGTGGTGCACACCTTTAATCCCAGCACTCAGGAGGCAGAGGCAGGAGGATATTTGTGAGTTTGAGGTCAGCCTGGTCTACAAAGCCAGTTCCAGGACAGAGGACAGCCAGGACTAGAGAGAAACCTTGTTGGGGGGCGGGGGAGAAAACAGAAAAATCTGCCTAAGGTAATGTGACTATACTCTAGTCCCCTTAACCAGTTTGTTTGGTTTATTAAGCCAAGAACTTTCACATTCTCATCTAAAAGGTAATCCCCTTTTTTTCCATTACATTTATTTATTTATTGAGTGTATGTATGTGTGGGTACACACACGCCACAGTGCAGGAGTAGATTAGAGGACAATTTGCAGGAGTCCATTCTCTCCTTTCATCATGTGGGTCCCAGGGACTGAACTCAGGTTTGTCAGGCTTAGCAGCAAGTACCTTTACCCACTGAGCCATCTTGCCAGTCCACAGCTATTCTTTGTCATAGTTAAACTGCTATTTTTGCCATTTGGAGGCATTATTAAGCAAGTAAAGGTTTTGAACCCAAGCACTGAGATCCTGAGAGTTAAACTAATAACAATTAGCTACTAGGTGAGTCCAGGACTTTATATTCAGTTGTGCACACAGTATGGATACACTGTCCAAAGAGATGATTCCTGTCCCAAAGGGACAGAGCAAGAGAACAAGTGATTTGATTATGCCAGTCAAAGCAGGGTACAATCTAAAATGGATGAGTTACTTCTGAAGTTTGCATTTAATATTTTCAGACATGGTTGACTATACATAACCAACTACAAAAAGAGAGACTGGCTAAGAGATTCACTTCAATATAAGTCTTCTTGTCAACTGTCCGGCACTTTCCTGTACAGTAAAAGCAATTCTCCTATGACCTTAGAGACATGAAACATGTAGCTACAAGCATATTTAAACAAGAATGCTCACAGCACCCTTCCTTAAGTAGATGAAAACAACCTAAATGTTTGCTACCATGGGAATAGATAAACCAGGTGTTATCTAATAAAAGCAATACAAAAGATGATACATGCAATTACACAGTGGAGTCTCAAAGTGTTATCTTGAGAGAAAGAAACCAAGCACAGAGAAATACCTACTAAATGGATTCATTTGTTTGAAATCCAAAACCAAAACTTATCTACTGTGCTGGGAATCAGAACGGCAGCTGGCTCTGGGAGAAGCAGCAGGGAGATATGAAGAAGGCAAGGTCTCAATTCCATAGAAGAGCTCAGAGGACAGGGAACCACCAGTGCATGAAAGAGCAACGGAGGAAAGAGCGGCATATTTGTCAATCAAAAGCTTACTCAACATTCTATTTTCCTTCATGATAAAGCTTCAAAAGGTATCTTCTACATATTTTTGTTTTAATTCAAAATGACTGTTCTTATGTCTATGGTTAATTATCTTCCATAAAGCAAATCATAGTCCCAAGAAATGAGTATTTTTATTTTAAGATAAATTTCAAAATGAACTTTTAGAAATTCAGAGAATTTTAATAAATTGTTTAAAGGCTAGTTATATAGATTAAAAATGATAGAACTGGGATAGATTGATTCTTTCTGTCACTCAATTAGGTATTCAGAAGTGAGTGAGGCCCAGTGGTCAGGCCTACAGTACTATCTACATGGAAGGTTGAAGCAGGAAGGTCCCTTGAGCCCAGGAACTTGAGGACAACTAGGACAACAAGGTCCCTGTCTCAAAAGTCCAAAGTATTCAGAGAATGTCTGTTTCACACTAGGTCTATGTTAGAAGTTAGAGTACAACAATGAGCTAGTGATTCCTGATGAAAAATCAGGTTTGATGGGAACAGAAGCTGCTTGCTGCAGTTGGCAAGATGAGATCACCAACAATGTCAACATGAACACTATTTGCTGCCAACATCTAGCACAGAACAGATGAAGCATGCATTTCAGACAGGAAGTAGAAACTATGTGTACACAGATCTTTGAAACAGAAATCTAATTAAAGAAACTTGGTGATACAGTCCTAAAGCTTAGAAAGCTGAGGCAGGAGGATCAGTAGTTTGTAGTCAGTTTGGAGACACAGACTCGTTATCTCAAAAACAGAAATAAACAAGTATCTGGTGATGGACTATGGAATTCAAAGGATTTGGTTTTGGTGTTTTGTTTTTTATTTACTTTATTGTGCATGTGTGTGCCTGAGAGTATGCATGTTCATCATGTGCATGCAGGAGCACGTGGAGGTCAGAAGAGGGCGTCAGATCCCTTGGAACTGGAGTCAGAAGCAGTTGCAAACCACCATGTGGGTGCTGGGAACTGAACCTGTGTCCTCTCTAAGAGCAGTAAGGTCTCTTAACCACTAACCCATGTCTCCAGCAATTGTTTTTTGCCTTTATGAGACAAGGTCTCACTATGTAGCGCTGGCTGACTTGGAGCTTGCTATGCAGACCAGCTAGCCTTGAACTCACAGAGCTCCTCTACCTCTGCCTCCCAAGAAAAGCTTTTAAAAGATGAGAGCTACTGGATTTCTTGCTGTGATAACAAGAACAAATGGGAAGGAAGAAGGAAAAGAATGATGTCAAATGGATACCAAATAACCAAATGGCCAAGGAAACAAAAGGGGATGGAACCCAGGTGCTTTCATCCACTGAGCTGAACAATGGTGTTCACAGCAGTAGTGGATTCCTTCCTAGTCAGCCTGGGGCAGTGGGAAGATGGAAAATCCTAAGGAGTAAGGTAGGTGACACTAAAGATGTTGGTCTTTGATTAAAAGTCATCACAACAGGGAAAGGACATACTTAACAGCACCTGGACCCTGTACATCCTTTATACTATTCTGCTGTGGCCTATAGTGACATCAATATAGAAATAGATTCACACCGGGTTGTGGTGGTGCACACCTTTAATCCCAGAACTTGGGAGGCAGAGACAGGAGGATCTCTATGAGTTCAAGGTCAGCCTGATCTACAAAACAAGTTCCAGGACAGATTCCAAAACTACACAGAGAAACTGTCTCAAAAACAAAAAAAGGAAAAAAAAAGAAAAGAAAACAACAAAGAAAAGAAATAATACTCACATCATCCAATAACTTGTTTCCTTTGGGATCCCTCTTAGAAAGTTCTCGAAAAGCTTCGTCCCCAACAAAGCAAATTTCATGTCCATCCTATATCAAAATAGAGAAAAGTAATGTGAAAAAAAAAAATCTTTGAAGAAATCCCCAGGACAGCTGTCCCCTCGCTAGGCGATACTTACAGGGTCAGCCAGGATGACTACTTGTACTGTCGCCTTCCCTGGGGTATCCAGACTCACCAGTGGAGTCAGGATCGATTGGTTCTCCCTTTTCATCAAGGCTTCTATGTCTGGCAACTTGAAAAACACAAAAAGGCCAGTGAGCAAGTGTCACACACCACTTCTATGCCAGTGAGCAAGTGTCACACACCACTTCTATGGCACGGTCCTCATTTGGCCCAGGCACCACTTTTATTTTATTATCTCAGTGGTTCTTAAAAGAATGGGTAAGCATGATAACAAAGCCACAATCAGAATGAACTCATAGAAAGGAAGTCCAAGATTCTTAGCTGGGTTGAACCCAGACAGTGACAGAGCTTAAACAATCAGGTCAGGGGCCGGAGAGAGGGCTCAACAACTAAGAGCAAGTACTACTCTTATAGAGGACCCAAGTTTAGTTCCCAGCAACCATGTCAGAAGGTTCATAAAAGCTAGTAACTCCAGCTCCAGGGGGAATCCAATGTGGGTACCTGCACTCGTGTGCACAAACACACACACACACATACACACACACACACATACACACACACACACACACACACACACACACACACACACACACACACACACACACTGTAAAAGGAAAAAAAAAAAGGAACCAGAGAGATGGCTACACTGAGTTTGGTTCCTCACACTCATTTCAAGGTCTCATAACTCCCTGTAAGTCCAAGTCCAGGGAATCTGACAGTTGCCACAGACACCGGCACCAGCATGCATATAGACACACCTGCATACACATATTAAAAATAATGAATTTTTAAAAACAAGCAATTTTCAAATAGTACCTCGTTCTGAGGACAGGAAAAGGCAATTCTTCCAAAGGCTGCTGCATGATCAACTGCACCCTTGACACCCTGCAGCTCCAGCTTACACTGAAGAGAAATAAGAAAGTGGGCTGATGCTTTCTGACACATTACACATGTCTACCATGCTTCGTAAGGCGCTTGCCATGCAAGTGTGAGGACCTCAGTACAGACGCCAGCACCCACAAAAGGCTGGATATGGTAGCTGGGTATGCAACCGTACCATTCCTAAAGTGTGTCAGGAGGCAGAGACAGGAAAACCCCCAAAGTTTATAGGTTAGCTACCATAAGTAGAAACTGAGGCAGTTTTAAGTAGTAAACGTTATTGGTGGGATTTATTCTCTTCTGTTCATCTGGGTAAACACTGATTCACTATGAAGAAACCATGGGGCCACTTTCATGTTAACCTGATTTATGAACCAAAGTCAGGGCAGCAGGCAGGCTGTTCCTCTGCACGGCCACTCACCTGGTTATCAGCATAGCCCAGCAAAGCCCTCTGCTTCTCCTCGTCCTGCTCATAAATTTTCATTCCCAGGAGATTAGACCAGTAGTTCAAGGACTTCTGGAAATCAGTCACTGCTAGAGTGACTTTTAATACAGGATCTGTAAAGTAAGGAAATGGATGAATGAGGTCACTTCAGTGGGATGGGATAAGGAGGTGCAAACAGGTAAAGTGTATGTAGAATTTAGCTTAGGCTGGAGGGGGTGTGTGCTTAGCACACACATTGGATTTCCAAGCAACTCTCTTCTTAGCTAAAGAATTTAGTTTATAAGGAAAGAATTTTAAATCAATATGAAAAGAAACAACATGATCCAAATAAATGGCAATAAGATAATCATTTGATGGAAAAAAGCTACATGTTTCAATTAAATAGCAAAATGTATATCCGATTAAAGAATTAAATTTAAAGAACAAATTAAGGAAATACAAATAATGTTTCTCATTATTTAATTTTGTTGTCTTGACAAATTAGCAATGTTAACTATTTTACTGCAGGGAAGGGAATTGAAACAAAAAATACTGACAGAGTGTAAATTAGAAAATTTGTGGGAAAGGATTTGACAGAATGTACCAAAAGTTTTAAAAATGTACTGAAAAAGCAAGTCCATTCTCAGCAACTCAGAAAGGAACTGTGGCTGTGTGAAGGGCTTTTTATCACAAAGGCATTCAACAGTGTTGACCAGAACAATGAAACACTAGGAACAACAGAACACCCAACAACAGAGGCTGCTTATTTTCTGTAACGAAATGCTGCCATGGAATTCCTGCAACGGCTTATGCAGGGTACATTTATATATATGTATGCATTATTTTGGATAAAAGATCTCAAAGATAGACTTTAGAATGTTCACAGTAGTTATCTTTGGACATATGGGCACTACTTTTTTCTCCTTTCTTCCTTATTGTCTTCCACCCTGTTTACTTACCTTCTATTCTAAGGTTAAAAAAATCCCCCCTCCACACAATATAATTTAATAAACAAAAACAAAAAATCCACCAAGCAGTGAGTATATCATGGAAACATGTCATCCTGTGTGCTGATTTTCTGATCCCAACCCCAGCACTGGTGCCAGAGTTCGAACCCAGGCCCTGGCACATTCGACAAGTACTCTCTCCACCTGTGTAGTAGTTTTCCTTTTCTTTCTTCTTCCCTTCCTTTTTTTTACTTATTGTAATACAGGAACTTTACCTAGGGCTTCACACATGCTAAGCATTGTATCATTGAAACTTTTTTGTCCACTTTTTATTTTGAGACTGGTTCTCAACAACTTGCCCAGATTGGCTTTGCTCTGTAGCCCAAGTAGGCCTTAAGGCCTTACCTTAGCCTGTAGCCCTCCTACTAGCTGTGATTGTACGTCTGTGCCACTGGGTGTGGCCAAGGGAACTTCCTAAAGAACAATTTACAACTACATCTGACTCATCTAACTATGAGAAACTCAGTGTATTTTCCTGTGGTTTTCATCACCTCCACCCAAGAACTAGCAATGCCAAGACTAACCATGGTGCTTTTCACAGGGCCTCCTCCCGGCAGACTCAAGTTTATTTTTATCCACTGATTGCAAAATCACCAAATCCAAGTTCATTAAGAACCTGAGTTCAGTGATAAAATGCTTGCCTAGCATGCCTGAGACCTTCAGTTTACTCCCTAGAATTGAGCAAATAGCACAAACTCTCCCCAGAGCCAGAAGGCCTTCAGGACAGGCACAGGTATGGTCCAAATGGATCAGCAGGAAATTAATGCCTTAGAGGACCTAGCAAGGTAAAGGACAAAAGCATCTTCGGAATGTGGAACTCACCATTACTTAAGTCTAGGCTGAGTACCTATTTGAAAAGCTTGGGACCGGAAGTATTTCAGAATTTGGAAACCTAGCATGGATTTTCCTGGTTGAGCCCTAATCTGAAAACCCAAACACTAGAATGTCAAGCTTACAGAGCATGGTTACACAAGGCTGAGACTCCAGCACTTGGGAGGTTGAGGAAGTAGGATCTCCAAGTTCTAGGTTAGCCAGAACTACGGGTTAAGACATAATTTTTGTTGTTGTTTTTGAGACATGGTTTCTCTACATGGCCCTGGATGTCCCAGAACTGAGATATCTGCCTTCTTCTGCCTCCCAAATGCTAGGACTAAAGGTATGCATCACTATACCCAGTTCTAAGACAGTCTTAACAAACAAACAGAAATTTTAAATCTGCTATTTTGGAATTTTGGAATAGGGACACTCAACCTGTAGTAGGCAGACAGAGTATATTAAATCTGATCAGAGAGTCATCTGGTAGACTCCAGACAAGGTCTGTTCGAAGGTTCCGTCCCAAAATGAATATGGAAGCATGGAGCCTCACCTGCTCCCAGCATCTCATACTAGTTTGGGAACTAGCTCTAACAGCATAAGAGGACAACACAGAGAGAAAACCTGGGGTCTCGCTATGGCTGATCTGCTGAGTCTACTAACCCTCAGTCTACCACCTGCTCTGTGAACTTGAAACACAATCTTATTGTTCAAACTAGTTTGAGTTGGGTTTGTTGTTTGGGTTATTTGCTCTTGGAAAAACAAAAGAAAACAAACAAACAGAAAACAAAAAAAACAACAACAAAAAAAAACTCTAAAAAGATGCATTATCTGCAGAACCAAACCAGTCTAGATTCTCTGTAGCTCTGTACTAATGTATATCTAATGCATATGTAAGAATATACCTTACCCTGGCTTGGGAAAGACACATCCTATCAATATAGAAACACTACAAAGAGAAAGAACTGTGCCCCTGCTCCCTTCCATCTTTATCAAATGTGCCTTTAGCCAGGCTTCTGCCTGGCCTAGTATAATTACCTGACTGGGGTAGACTTCGATCTTGCAAATAGAACTTATATCCTCCTGGGGCCTCAGTTTCAAAAACTCCTTCTGCAACTTTACTGAGTGGCCACTCGAGCTTCCTAGCATTGCTGACAGCCTGGCTGGAAGCAAGTGTGATTCCCTGTGACAAATAGCATCCACACACATCATTACAACAGAGCTCTTATAGGACAAGATAAGGAACCAAAACCCCAGTGCCTTTAGTAAACCACCAAAGATTTAATTGGCATTTTCTTACAGTGATTTTAAAGAGGGTTTTTGGATGTTTTCTCCAAATTCCCCAGATTCAGACTTTACAAATCACAGCAAAAAAATTTAAATGTCGGTGTTATGTGATCCATTTAATACCAAAGACAATCTCCTCAGTTTTCAAGACCTAAGCAAAAAAATCTTGATCTTCCTTGGGCTGGCCAGCTAACCATTTGGAACAATTTGGATGTATTCACTTATTAGGCTGACCTTGAACTGGAGCTTTGTTAATTCCGGTAAGTGCTCTACCTATACCAACAGCCCAGTTTTGGATTTTAAACACAAACACTTTTACTCTGAAGGCGTTCCTTAATCAGAGTTCCAATTCTGCCTTCTGGGAAGGCCGCCCTTGCTCACCCCGGCCTACCTGCCTCTGCTCTGCCCGTGCAGCTGGAGCAAACGCATCAAAGGCAGCCTACAGCTTACTCTCAAGCAGCCCACAGGCTGTCTCCCCTTGACGGCTCTTAAAAAAACACAGCATAGGGGCTGGAGAGATGGCTCAGTGGTTAAGAGCATTGCCTGCTCTTCCAAAGGTCCTGAGTTCAATTCCCGGCAACCACATGGTGGCTCACAACCATCTGTAATGAGGTCTGTTTCCCTCTTATGGCCTGCAGGCATACATGTAGACAGAATATGGTATACAGAATAAATAAATATTAAAAAAAAAAAAAAAAAAAAAAAAAAACAAAACACAGCATAGGTACTTTTTCCCCTTTGAGGCAGGGTCTTAACTATGTAGCCCTGGCTGGCCTCAAGAACTCATAATCCTCCTGCCTCAGTCTTCTAAATGCTGGGATCGCAGTCACGTGCTGCCATATCCAGTTATCATGTCATTTCTTACCCAGCTCCTACCACCTTCCCCTCATCCTCTCTATTGCAGTGTTTCCTTGCATTTTCTCAAGGCAGGTGCTGTCTGAGGCCTCTGAACAGGCCTCTCCACCTAGAATTCTCCTGTCCCCTCATGCCTTACTCCCTTCCCTCCTCTGAACTCTTTTTTTTGTTTGTTTGTTTTTTGTTTTTTTAAGACAGGGGTTCTCTGGCTGTCCTGGAACTCACTTCACAGACCAGGCTGGCCTCGAACTCACTGAGACTTGCCCTGCCTCTGCTTCCTGAGTTCTGGGATTAAGGCATGTGCTACCCCGCCTGGCCTCCTCTAAACTCTTGCTCATTGTCATCTCCTCACTAACAACCTTCTCAACTTCAAATTTAAAGAGTCATCTAGGGCGGGAGGGATGGCCCAGCAGTTAAAAGTACCGACAGGTCTTGCTGAGGACCTGGGTTCAGTTCCCAGCACCCAGATGGCAGCTCACAACTATCCCTAACTGCAGTTCAAGTGGATCCAACACCCTCTTCTGACCTCTTCAGATACTGCATGCACACGGTACACACACATACATGAAGACAAACACTCTTCTATTTTCTTAAGATTTATTTTTATTAGTTTTAATTATGTATAGATGTGGATGTTGTGTGTATGTAAGTATAGGTACCAGTGAAGGCTGGAGGTTTCAGATCCCTCCAGGAGCTAGAGTTACAGGTGGTTGTAAGCTGCCTGCTGCTCACTTTTTTTTAAAGCCAACTTTGTTTCTAACCTGGACTATTATAACTGTCTCTGCCTCATATAGATATGCACTGGGACAGAGTGATATTTACCATGAAGTCGTTGCCAAGCTTGTAGTCTCCAATGCCATAATTGTATGTCAGTTCTGCAACAAAATGATCATCCTCAGGCCCAAAGCCCACCATTGTTTTACTCCATTTCCCATCATAAGGCCTGAAAAAAAAGAAAGAAAAAAAGTAAATGAACTCAGAGGCCACAGGAAAAATCTGCTTCCTACTTTTGGATACAGAGAGGTAGCCAGTCCCTTTGGGTCCCATAAACAAGAATGAGATGACCTTTGAAGGTGCTGACAGCAGTTACTCAAGCACCACAACCACACACTCCACACACCGTTCATTTGGCACATATTTAAGGGAAACATTTAGTTACCTTTAAAAAAATGTAGGGAAAGGAATCCTAAAGGCAGCTCTTTAGTCTAACCTCAGACAATGTCCTTGCATATCAGTAAGCACACAAATCCCAAGGGACCTTGGAAGCTTTCAACTTGCAGTGGATACTTAGCTCAGGAGACAATAAGCCATTGCTTTACCCACTGCTTGTACTTATTTGTGCTTGTAGTAAAATATGAAAAAATTTCTATCCCTGTTACGACTCCTGGTATAGAGTTCGTTAAGCCTTGGGATTCCCTGCTAAATGGGTCTTGTATTCATAAGCAACTTCTGGAATGCCTGGGTTTACCAAATGAGCTGACTGAAGATGAGGCTGGATAGCTCAAGAATTTGCCTGGTTGCCAAAAAGACCAAAAGATTAGAATGTTCAGCCACACGCACCTTTGGGAAGGGGAGGGGTGGGGAGTAAACACTATAAATCTGTGTAAAAGCTATTCAACAAGATTTGATAAGTTGAAGCCATAAAGGTGCTGGGATTGTGGAAGCCATTGGAAGTACTGTCCCTCTTCTCTCTCAGCCTTTCTGCACACAGCTCTTCTGCTTGGCTCTTTCTGAGCTGTCTCCTCTATAATAAGTCAGCGAATGTAAGCAGTGCTTCCCTAAGGTCAGGGATAGGGCCGACTACAATCTGTAGCTGGTCTCATATACTTCCAGAGACAAGGAGCCGAGTTAAACAGTCAGATAACTGGCTGAAATTTGGAGTACTGGAGAACTGCTTGCTGGATCTGAAGTGCTGTGTGAAACACTGAGAAACAGGGCAGGTGAATCCCCACTGCTATTCACGTAGCTTCTTTTATTTCTTGCCTCCTTTTAAAAATTACTTATTTATTTATTTCAAAATTTATCCCACTGTTTTATACTCAATTCTGTGAAAGTGTGTTCTGCTTGGGAGCTATTCAGAACCTAAGATTTTAAGACACAAGGTTCCATACCCATTACATGCAGCTTTGCAGCCTTCTTCAAATTCCTCATGGCGCAGAACCTAGTAAAGAAACAGACTAAATTGTAAATTTTACTTCTCTGGAGTGCCGGGAATCCAAGGAATGTGTTACACCAGTGCTCTATTGCTGAGCAACACTCCTAGCCCTTGATTGTTAAAAACAGCCTCACTGTAGTAGGCTGTGTAGCCCAGCTAGTCTCCAACTATAATCCTCCTGCCTCAGCTATCTACATGCTGGGATTTCAGGTTATTAGTATTGTAGATGGTGCATTTATACAAACTAAAAGGCTAAACATAAATATTATAATTTGCCAGTTTTACTAAGAGAAACAAACAGAACTTCTAGGCTAGATGTAGCGGAGGTAAAACATCAAGATGGGCACAGTAGAACACACTTTTAATACCAATACTTAGGAGGATCTCTGTGAGTTCAAAGTCAGCTTGGTCTACAGGGTGAATTCAAGGACAGCCAAGGATACATAATATGATCCTGTGACCTTTCCCCCCAAAAAGAGTTATACTCTCAAACAGGTATGAAATCTCTTTGGGGTAGGAAGCCACCCGTGGTAGAAAAGCGTGGTCAGCACTAGAAAAGTCTGACTGCAGCATGTAATGTTGAGCAAATTGTTTTGGGTTCTAAGTCTCAGACTGAGTGTGAGCACAATTATCTGGTGAAAATGGATAACCTGTTTGAGCACCTAAGACAGAACCTAGAATACAGAAGGCTCTCCGTGTCTTAGCATCTGCTCCCCGCCCTGCTTTTGCCCCCTGAGACACTGACTCATTATGTAGCACAATTTGGCTTCAGACTTGCTGTGTAGTGTAGGCTGGCCTTGAGCCTCCCAACTGCTGGGATTGCAGGAATAAGCCACCACACACTCAGCTATTTTTCATTTTTGATTCCTACTACTCCTGTTGAAGTTCCATTGCTTCCCTCAAAGATTACAAAATCAACTTTATTAGCTGCTCGTGGTGGCAAACCTGTAACCCCAGCACTCTGGAGGCATTAAGGCAGAAGCATATCAAGTTCGAAGGCAACCTGAGCTACTTACTGTCCCTCCCCCCAAAAACCCACAAAACTTACTGATTTCTTAACACTACCATAAAAATCTTTGATGGCATCACAAGCTCCCCTCACTTCAGCACAAACCTCAAAGTGCTTTGCATGCATGTCATTCAAAATAAAACCAGGAACAATCCCAACCTGTACGCTCTCACATCTGGTCTCTTCAGTTAGTTAAATGCACTTAAAATCAGTGTCAGTTCCCAAATATCTCACATCACCTATTCAGGTCTCCTTGAGTAACTCTTCCCCCTAATCTCGGAATGTGGAAACCCTACCTTCCAAGGTCATCTTGAACACAAGGCCCCCATTAATTATTTCCTGATAACCCAGGTTGGTAAATCTCTACTTTGGTAATTTTAGCATAAAGGTTGCTAATACTTTACAGAACTATATATGAGTTAAGTACCACTATACAATAACATGTTTAATCCTCACAACAACCTTTTGATCAACGAAGAAACAGAATAATGACATCTAGTGCCACTAACTCTGACTTCCAGGATTGTTACAAATCTCATTTCCCACATCATGTGCTCTAAATGGGAACAAACACCAAAGTCACTTGTACCTTTGTTGACAAACCTTAATATGGTACTCTGAAACAGCAGGTAGGGGTAGAGATGTGTGTGTGTGTGTCTGGCTGTCTGTCACATGTCAGATCTCCTGGAGCTGGAATTACAGATGATTGTGAGCCACCCAACACCGGTGTTGGGAACCCACCTTGGATCCTCTGGAAGAACAGTAACCACTCATAAAGGCCGAGCCATCTCTCCAGCCCATACACAGCAGATATTCCTATGACTGACTAATTCGTGTTGACTAATTAATTTGTGTAACTCCCTTTGTACTCCTCACCTTCAGTAACATCTCTGCACTAAGCTGGATTCTTGTGCCTACAAAGTATTCTGCACTGGTGTGCTCCCTACTTCCCTGACTTCCTCCTTAAACCTCACGACATTTTCAGCTAAGCGACCCCTTTAGAACCTCAGCGTCTCAGAATGTTTCCAGGTGCTAGGAAGAAGACTAAATACTGAGCTCATGCTTAAATCTGGGCTGTCCAGAGGAGAGTCAGATATCGACATAGAGAGCCTGAGTAACTGTGAAAGAGACCATTCGATCTTGCCCTGACAAGGGAAGTTCATGTAGTGAGCTGGTGGAGTGCTTGCTCAGCATAGCAAGACCATGGGTTCCACTCCCAGAACCTAAACTTTAAATCCCAGGCCTAACTGAAGCAGAACTTTGAATTTGCTGATCACACCCAAACGTGTCAAATCAGAACAGGCTGGACACTCGGCCTTGTGTTCTCCATAGCTGTTTCCCTGGTCTCTGCCGTCTAAGCAGGGACCATTCTGGCATCTCCACTGCTGCCCACCCCTTCCCTGCTGCTGGCTGTTCCCTGCCAGACTTAACTGCACTGGGATTCTCCATAGCTGTTTCCCTGGTCACTGCCTTCTACGCAGGGACCACTCTGATATCTCCGCTACTGCCCACCCCCTTCCCTGTTGAGTTTCTACAACAAATCCATTCCCCCGCCCCTCCCCCATCCTTCCACTCTAAAACTCTGTAAATGTTTTGTCTGCATGTTTCTATGTCCTCTTACAATACCTAGTCAGCTGACACGGGTCTCTAAGAATGTCCTATTTGTTTTTCTGTTAAAATAATGTGACCACAATGTGTTTATATAAGTGTGTAACTGTGTTTTCATGATGTGAATTTAAGTTTTATGTTCATGTGTGTTTCCAGATTACAACAGCTCTAAAAATTCAGCTTATATGCCCAGTTTAAAATACCAGGTAATGGTACCTGGTTCTCAAATGCCTTTATAGATCTGAGATTATGGCATTTTAACAATGATAGAGCTTCTAACACAAAGACATGCCAGCTTTTGCAGCACCCTTGGCTTCTCCAAGAAGACAGAAGATTTGCTGTCTCCAGGCTTGCTCTGGGTTTGGCAAAGCCACTCACATAGAAGCAAAAGAGGCCTTTTACCACTCCAGCTTCCTGGATGCTTCACCCGGGAATCGATCTGCTCATCCTGCCAAGACAGATAAACTAAATCTTCCCCCTCACAGGAAAAATCTTTGGGCCTGGCAAGCACTGCTTCTAAGACTGATGTTCTCCAAGGACAAGGAGAGGATTTGGGATTGCCTGCTAGCTAAAAAGTTGTCTCATTTTTTGCTCATTTATTCCTCCCAGATCTGTCTGAAGGCATTTGACAACTCAAGGTACTGTTCTTTAACAGGCCTCATAGTCTAGGATTAACAGGTTTCAATCTTCAGAGGTTCAGAGTTCCAATTTCCTCTAATTGCCTTCTAACCTAAAGCAGTAGCCTTTTGCTATGACACCAAGATGTAAAATCTGTTCCAGTTCCCTTACTGGTTCCTGGAAAGCTGTATTGCTACAACAGAATCAGGTCTGGTAAAATCCAGGATTTTTAATTTTTTAATTGTTTTACTGTTACACTAACCCCAGACAGTTTTAAGCATATTTTGTAGGTCACTCCTGCTGCCTAAGCTAAGATCAGCCTACAAAGCACTCCCAGGACCACACCAAAAGCACCTGCACCAGCTCCTGGGACTTCACCATTGGTACCAGCTCTCCTAGATCAAGGACACCTGTCAACTAAAATCTGGTTTCATCTGCTATTGTCTCATCCCATGGCTAGCCCCATATCACGGGGCCAGTAATAACAATACTTTTCTCTCCTAGACACCTGCCTTCTTACCTCCCTCAAGAAACAGATGCCTGGCATCTCCAGAATGACAGTGAACAGGACGCCTTTCCAGCCACACCTCCTGCTGAGCGTGAACCCACCAACTTTCAGCTCTCCCCTCTCCCACGTCATCCCATGCCGCAGAAGTAGCCAGACTTGAATCTATGCCCTTTTTCTAAAGAGAGCCTAAAATGTCGGTCATAATTATCACCTCAACTTCCTGTCACCCCTATATCCAAAGAGTCTGGAATGTTAAGTTGGGCACCCTAGCCTCTGGCATCCATCCCAGCCCCTTGGCCTGGGAGTTGCATTGGTCTGGACTCCAAATCCCAGCATGCCAGGTCCTGACCCTGCCCCGGGGTCCGAGAAGGCTGCACTTAATAAAACACGAGCATTTTAATTCGGTTTAGTTTGACCTAATTGGATTTCTTTGCGCCGGCGGTGCGGCTCGTGTTAGGATTTTGTCCTAACACTGTCGTGAACTGGAAGGGACTTTAATAACGTTTTGCCTGCCAATGCTCCTTCACGATAGACTACAAGCTCCCCAAGACAGAAGTATAACACATATTTGTGACGGCCTGTAGACGACAGAACGTGTGTAGACAACACAGCTGGTAGATCAGTGTCCTTGAAAGGCTTCCCAATCCGAAAACAGGGGCTCGCAAAAGTTAAAATACCCGTAGTGCCGAACCGGGCCGTGGGCCAGGCGGCTGAAGTGGCCGCACGCGCATCGCGTCCTCCCGCCCAGGTGCGGCTCGCGCCAGCCCCGCTCGCCCCGCTCTGCACCTGCATCCCCAGGACATCTCGAAAGAAATGCACCGTCTGGAAGCGGTTCCCCACTTTGAATACGAAATGCAGAGCTCGACGAGTGGCCATGACTCCCACCGCGAAGACTTGAGTCCCAGGCAGAGCGCCGCTCCGTTCACAGACCCAGGAAGACCGTCGTGTGACGTCAGTAGTACTCGACAGCACGCTCGCGTGAGATAGCGCGCGGTGTAGCCAAGATGGCCGCGCCCGCGAAGGTTACGTGGTGTTCCGTGAGACCGTTGCTGCGGGTGGTCCAGGCTCGGGACCTCGACGCGCGGCGCTGGATCCGGGCGCTGCGGCGCAGCCCGGTGAGAGTGCTGCTTCCCTCTGGACAGGTGGAGGAACGGAAGCGTGCTCCCGACAAGCAGCCTCGCAAGGCGGTCCCTGAGGCCACTTCTCAGGAGCAGCGACTTAAACACCCTCTTGAGACATCCCCATCCCAGACACCTCACTCCTGGGAAGAAACAGGGCTTCGCTATGACAAGGCCTTTCCGGGGGACAGGAGGCTAAGGTAATGTGTCTTGAGGTTTGTCAACCATTCCCGTTTCTCTTCCTGCCCCACAGCGGAGCCTCTGGCTCTGTGAAAAAAAAGGGGGGGGGCTTTTTTTGATGTCTGTGCCTCCGCCAAGTTCTGCGTGTCCCAGGCGAGAACGTTAATAATCGCTCTTCTCCGTTTCTATCTGCAGCAGTGTCATGACAATAGTTAAGTCCAGGTCTTTTCGGGAAAAGCAAGGAAAGATCCTCCTGGAAGGTCGCAGGCTGATTGCAGACGCTCTCAAGGCTGGAGCTGTGCCGAAGGTGTTCTTTTTCAGCCGTCTGGAATACGTCAAGGAGTTGCCGGTGGATAAACTGAAAGGTGTCAGCCTCATTAAAGTGAAATTTGAAGATATCAAAGATTGGTCTGACCTAGTAACGCCGCAAGGAATAATGGGTCAGTGATTTACAGTATATCAATATCCAGAATTTCTTTTTCGTACAAGTGTACCAACCCAGGCTTTCTTCTTCATACTTGTCTTAAGGCAACACATTTTATTTAAATCAAATTTAAAAAGATATTGGCTAATCTTAGATATCTGGAAATATAGGAGTTCTCAGGCTTGTGTTTTAATTGTATTTTTACTGGCAACTGATTCAGTTTCTCACCGGTTTGTTTTGTTTTTGCTTTTGGTTTTGTGTGTGTGTGTGTGTGTGTGTATAACCCTGGCTGTCCTAGAACTTATTTTGTAGACCAAACTGGCCTTGAACTCAGAGATCCACCTGCCTCAGCCTCCCAGTGCTAGGATTAAAGGCATGTGCCACCATCACCCTACTTTCTCACTGGTTTTTATTGTAGTGCTTTTTGTTTATTTTTGACAAAGTTTCACGTAGTCCAGGCTGGCTTAAGATTGCGTGTGTAACTGAGGATAACTGAAACACTAATACTGCTGCTTCTGCCTCCTTCTGGGGGAATCACAGGTGTGTGTACTAATGTGCCCAGTTGTTTGTTTGTTTGCTTTATGACCTTTAATCCCAGCACTCAGGAGGTAGAGGCAGGTGAATCTCTGTGAGTTTGAGGCCAGCCTGGTCTACAGAGTGAGTTCCAGGACAGCCAGAACTACATAGTGAAACCCTGTCTCAAAAAAAAAAAAAAAAAAAAGAAAAGGAAAACAAAAACCATTTTACTTACTTTGTGTTTATGTGTGCGTGGGTCAGAAGACAATCTGTGAGAATCAGTTTTTCTCTCCACTGTGTGAGTCCTGGACATTCCTCTCAGGTCATCAGGCATAACAGCAGGTACCTTTACCTGCTAAGCAATCTTGGAGAATTACTCCAAGTTCATCTTCAGCTTCTTGCCCATTTTCTCTCTTTCCCCCAGATACTGCCCTCAAAACTGTATACTTTCATAGGCAGTGCAGTGATCACTAAATGAGAGAATTTTCATCAGGGAAACCACTCAGAGCTTTCATTTTTCTAAGCTCCCTAGCTGTTCATGTCTGTGTGTTAGAGTGAGGCTAGAATGGTCACTGTAGGAATCGATTCTGCTCTATCTAAACTTGCCATGCTTCTGACCTCAGCCGACCTCACAAATGGCTCAGTCCTCTGGCCCCACAGCTGTCAGGATGCAGCCCTTGCACGTGTCTCCGAGGCAGTGCTTCTCTGGCTGGGCTGTTTAGAAGGACAGTCATTACTTTAACAAACATTTCCTAGGAATAGTTTTTTAAATTTTAAGACAGTGCAATAAAGGACAGCTATGTGGCTAATGCTTAAATATTTAGGGTAAGTCTACAAATTAAGGAAAACAAAACCCCCGTGGGAAAGTGGAGAAAGGTTACAGCATCAAGACAGTTTGGGGAAAAGAAAACATAAAGACACCTAATGTAAAGGAGTCACAAGTAGCCAGTGCGTGCAGAAGATGTTCACCTCCCTAGGAATCGGGGCATTGCAAATTAAAATAGTGAAGTGCAATTTTTTTCCTATCAAAGTGGCAAAAGTTGAAAGTAAATATGTCCTCTGTTAAGCAGGCTTTGAGCGAGGCAGCAGATATTTATCATTTGATATGGGTAGAGTACCATAGCAGTTCATGCCATTTATTAACATTAAGAGAATATGCGCACTGTTTGTCCATTTCACTTACAGGAGTTTGTCCCAGAGAAGTTTCCAGACATCTACAGAGTGAGTCCTCTGTGGACGCTCACTGTAGTGCTTTTGTTGAAAGGGGGAAAATTTTAAATCTTTTTTTTCGAGACAGGGTTTCTCTGTAGCTTTGGAGTCTGTCCTGGAACTAGCTCTTGTAGACCAGGCTGGTCTCGAACTCACAGAGATCCGCCTGCCTCTGCCTCCCGAGTGCTGGGATTAAAGGTGTGCGCCACCACCGCCCTGCTAAAATTTTAAATCTTTAACTGTCAATGTGAAAAGAGCTAAACTTTGACACATCATATTATAAAATATTACAACATTTAGAAAAATACAGTAGCTGCAAATATACTGACATGGTAAAGCTTTTAAAGATACATTGAGTAAGGTGAGCAGGTTACAAAATGAGGGATTTTTTTATTTGCTTATAGATACAGGTTATATAGATGGCAGTTTTTAATTTTAAATTGTTATATGTATGAGTGCTTTGCTGCATCTCTGTATGTGTACCATATGTGTGCCTGGGGCTACTGAGGTCAGAAGAAGGCATCAGATCTCCAGAGACTGGACTTGTGAGCCACTGTGTGGGTGCTGGGAATTAAACTTAGTTTCTCAAGAGCAGCAAGTTTTCTTCTTCTTTTTGAGACAGGATTTCCATGTGTAATATCCTTGGCTTGAACACTGTAGACCAGGATGGCCTTGAACTCTCAGAGATCTATCTGCATCTGCCTCTCAAGTGCTGGGATTATAGGTGTGCGCCACCACCACCTGCCTGCAGCAAGTATTCTTAACTGCTGAGCCATCTCTCCTATCCCTATAAGTCAATTTTAACATTTGGTTTGGCGTCCTGTTTTTGTTGCTTCTAGAAGTGTTAGAATCAGCTCCAAACCTGTCTGCATGCTGGGCAAATGCTGTACCACCGAGGACGCCCCAAACCCTTGTTCTTCTGTGTGTGACAGTGCTTGTTATGTAGATTATGATGGCCTCACAGTTCTGCTTCCAGCCATTGCCACCACACCCACAGTGGTTTTTGTCAGTGTTGAAAAGCGTGGTAGATGTGCCAGTGATGTAGGTGGGTGCACAGAGTACAGAAAGGAGACAGTTGAGAAGCAGATCAAGTAAGATGGGGTTAACACTGGTAGAAATTTTGTTGTTTGAAATTTTGCAGTCATAATGTATTCCTGTCTTCACTAGGTAATTGTGACTACGTAAAGAAAGATAAATAAACAAAAAAGTCAAGCCATTCTCATGCCCACTCAAAACAAGCAAATTTCTTATGTTGTTTCTTCAGGGATTTTTGCCAAACCTGACCCTGTTAAGATGACATATCCAAAGACTCAGCTTCACCATTCACTGCCTTTAGTGTTGATTTGTGACAATCTCCGTGACCCTGGGAACCTGGGGACAATTCTTAGATCTGCAGCTGGAGCAGGCTGCAGTAAAGTCTTACTCACCAAAGGTAAGGACACTTTTTTTTAAGGTTTATTTTATTTTTAATTATGTGTACATAATTTAATTATGTGTATATCTGTGCGTGGGCAAATGCAGGTGCCTGCAGAAGTGAGAGGTACAGGATCCCCTGCAGCTGTAGATAGGCAGTTGTGAGCTGCCCATTTGGGTTCTGGGAGTCAAGCTCCTGTTTGTAAGGTTCTCTGCAGGAGCAGTTACGCTCTCTTAAATGCTGAACCATCTCTCCAGCAAGGTGAGAGCATCTCTTCCCCAGTGGTTTCGCTGGCCACTTCTAAGTGAATTCGGGTTCCTGAGACACTCGTGGCTCTGGCTCTTTGATCTGCCCTGGGCTAACTGTGTACAATACGCTAAATGTCAGTCCCTAATCTGTAAAGTGGGAATAATAAGATCTTCCTCATCATTGGTCTTTGTTTGTTTTTTAAGATTTCTTGAAATGATGCAAATAAGGATTCAGTAAAAGTTGCTTCTCTTTTAAAATTATTTTGAGACCTGCTGAACTGTTTCAGAGTTTTAAGTCATTGGGGTGAAGAAATAGCTTCCAGTTCTATAAATGTACATTGATTGTTTATATGCCAAATTTAACACTTGGTTTCAGATCCAGTGTTTATCTTGAGTTCTCAAAGTGTTGGGTATATGAGCCCTCTGTAGTAGGATTTTTGGGGGGGCATCCAGCTCACAAATAACAACATGGAGACTTATTAATTATAAAAACTTGGCCTTAGTTCGGCTTGTCCCACTAGCTCTTATAACTTAAATTAACCCATTTATTTTAATCTATGTTCTGCCACATGGCTTGCTACCTCATCCCTCAGTGCTACCCACGCTCCATCCTCTGCATCTGGCTGGTGACTCTGTCTTGTTTTTCCCTATACCTCCTGTCTAGCTATTGACCGTTCAGCTTTTTATTACACCAGTCATAGCAATACATTTTCATACGGTGTACAAGTACCCCACAACCTTTCTGACCCTTGAGTTTGGAATCCTGTGGAAGGAAAGCTGTCACCAGTGAGTGTGTCCTGGTACATCTTTCTTAGCCTTGGGGAAATGTAGTTACACAAGTCACACACAAATTAACCCTATTACATGTGTGTCTTTTCTCACCAGGAGGGGATTAATAGGCTTGTTTTTAAACAAACCTGGCTAGCAGTTGAGACATGTCAAAAATGCCTGTTATACCCTGGGAGGGGAGGGAGCATATCACTCATCAGAAACATCCAAGCTACTATTAAATAGAAACTAATGGTACAGCCATTGCTGAGACTTGCCTAACTTGCTCCTTTCAACTCTCCTGTGACTCACACTGTCGAAGTACGGTTCTCTGCAGTGTGAGTCCTAGTTGCTGGTGTTCCATTTTCAGTGTCCTACTCACTCTGCTGCTGAGTGCTCTGATAGCAGTTGTGGTTTTGGGAATGTGTTCTTATAGCCTATACTGTTTCACTTGTTTCCATTGGTATGAAGGAGGTGGGGAAAGAATAGGATATATTCTTCACTGGGTGTGATGCCCGGCATCAAGGATATGAGGAGGAGGGGGCTCTCATCTTTTCCTAACTCCTTACTGGATGAAGGAGTGAAACTAGACAGCTGCTCTCACAAATCTAGGTCCATCTAGTCCCTTTCTTCATCTTGGCCTATAGCCCAGCTTCCATCTCTGGTTCTCTGCAATGCATGGCAAAGCCCATATAGGTGGGGGATATGTCTAGGCCTGGGTACATTCTCTGTGTCTTAGCCTCCTCTGAGAGCTAGTCTGAGTGATACTACCTTAAGTTTGACAAGTTAACTCTTAAAATAACTTGTCACAAGGAAACCTTGTGAGATGGTGAGATGCCCTCCTTCAGTTTGCCAGTGGTGAGACTAGGCACAAGGAGAAGTCAGTATCTGCTGGGCAGCCGACACAGAGGAGCCCTTACTGGATATGACTGTGTGAAAATAGGTTCCTCTGGCCTTCTCACTGCGATATTTGGAGGGCCTGAGGCAGGGACAGAGCTACCACTTAGTTTGGGCTCCTCCTTCCTCCTGGATTACTACATGAACTTTCTACCTGATTTGCCCATTGTTAGTAGAAGACTGAACACTTAAGTCAGATTTAAAGTTTAGCAATGGGTATTGCTAAAAAACAGTCAGATTCTGTCACTGGTTTGCTTAAATCCTTTGCTGGCATACTCTTTTTTTTTAAGTTTCTTTTTATTTATTGCTGGGCGGTGGTGGCACACACCTTTAATCCCAGCACTCAGGAGGCAGAGGCAGGCGGATCTCTGTGAGTTCGAGACCAGCCTGGTCTACAAGAGCTAGTTCCAGGACAGACTCCAAAGTCACAGAGAGACCCTGTCTCGAAAAACAAAAAAAAAAAAAAAAAAAGATTTTATTTATTTATTAGATATACAGTGGTCTGCCTGCATATGTCCCTACAGGCCAGAAGAGGGCACCATATCTCATTACAGATGGTTGTGAGCCACGATGTGGTTGCCGGGAATTGAACTCAGGACCTTTGGAAGTACAGCCAGTGCTTTTAACCTCTGAGCTATCCCTCCAGCCCTGGTGGCATGCTCTTAATAAAATTCTCAGTCTAATACACTCTACTTCCATTATGCTGGCCACTGCCTGGCTCCTGCTTCCTCTTCCACCCCACCCTGCCTATCAGAGGCGTGCTTGCTCACTCCCTGTCTCTTTGTCCTCTGCCTGGCCCTCTCTCCAGCAAGATCCTCTTATCCTGTAGGAGCCAGCTCACTGTCATGGTCTCTTAGATGTTTAGTGTTTTTTTTCCTGGTAAACTTGACTTTGTATAGGGTTGTCTTTTACCCCATTCATGCTTTCTCACTGATACTGCAGTGACCTGATTCAATGTTTTTCCAGTACCATCACCCAGTTGACATCTTGAGTCCCCAGAGATCTGTGGTGGTATTCTAGTCCCTGTTGCGTCCTCTGCATTGCCCGGCACTGTGCACAATGAGATGAACAAAGTCTATTTCCAGCACTAGCAGCAGTCAGTCTTCTAGTCCCTCTGCTGCTCAGTGTCATTGAATGGGAGGTTCTCGCTCCCAGCAAGGAGAAGGCTCTAATGGAAAACTCTTGGTTTATCTCCTGGTTAGAATTAAAGGGATCTACTTCAGATTTCCCTTTGTAGTCTAGGAAGGGTTTGTAAAGTCACAATTGTATCTTTTGTTTTCTAGGCTGTGTGGATGCCTGGGAGCCTAAAGTGATCCGGGCAGGCATGGGAGCACATTTCCAGGTGCCCATTGTAAACAATCTGGAATGGGAAACAGTGCCCGATCACTTGCCCCCTGACACCCGAGTCTATGTGGCAGACAACTGTGGTCTCTCAGCTCAGGTTCAGACATCTAATAAAGCTAGTGACCGTGACTGGACATGTGATCGACGATTCCTGAAGTTTCGCAAGTATGAAGAAGAGGACCATGACACTGAAACCAGAAAAGACTGGCTTCCCAAACTCGAGGTCCAGAGTTACGACTTGGACTGGACAGAAGCACCAGCAGCTGTGGTGATAGGTGGGGAGACACATGGAGTGAGCCTGGAATCCCTGCAGTTGGCTGAGAGTACTGGTGGCAGAAGACTGCTGATCCCTGTTGTGTCTGGAGTAGACAGCCTGAATTCAGCCATGGCTGCGAGCATCCTGCTCTTTGAAGGGAAGAGGCAGCTGAGGATAAAGGTGGAAGACTTGAGCAGGAACAGGAGTTACCGCTGAAGGACCACAGAAATCCTCAGTGGGAGGGTGTCTCCAGCACCTGCTGCACTGGAATGATGTTAGGAGGCCAGCCAAGGTGATAACATAGGAGTTAGGAGGTAGGCATTGCCACCATTATGTGGTTACTGGAAAAATATGAATTCCTATTAGTTTCTGCTGTTCCTCATTAACTAACAAAGGTCAAAAAAAATTTTTTTTAATTGAAAAGGGTGTTTGCCTTTATTTGGAATGTAAATAAATAAACAGTTTTGAATAGCTTCCCCATGAGCAGTGGATTTAAAATTATAAGTACACTAAAAGCATGTCCTCAGTGTTGTAAGGAAAAACCACTGAAAGCTTATTTTGATCCCCGCACATCTGCCTACACAGATAACAAAAAACTCACCAGGTCCTTAACAAACTCCACTCTGGGTTTTCTAGATGGAATGTAGGCATTGATTTTTTTTTTTATCACTATTGAGGAGACACCCCTGAATGATTAAGGTTCCTGGCATTCCTTTTTGTTTTGTTTTTTTGAGACAGGGTTTCTCTACGCAACAGTCCTGGCAGTCCTAGAACTCACTCTGTAGACCAGGCTGGCCCTGAACTCACAGAGATCTACCTGCTTCTCCCAAGGCATGTGCCACAACTGA
This sequence comes from Ondatra zibethicus, assembly GCA_004026605.1. Taxonomy (NCBI): domain Eukaryota; kingdom Metazoa; phylum Chordata; class Mammalia; order Rodentia; family Cricetidae; genus Ondatra; species Ondatra zibethicus. Next base: position 70,993 of record PVIU01003948.1, read on the forward strand.
CCATCTAAATTCCTGATATTATTAATGCTCTGTGAACACAAAACATCCTTTCTGTGTCCTCAACAATCACTAATTATGAAACAAACCAGACAGTACTCCTCCAGGCTCCCAGAGTCCCACTGTACCTTAGTAGTCACCAGAAAAGCATTTAGAAGAATTGTCTCTCTGATGTTAAATCATTTAGAAATGCATAATTGTCTCTTACTGTATCAGTCTCCTGTCCCCTCATCTTATTGTTCTCCATGTCAACCACAGTCCTTGTGATCTGAACCCTTTGCACACCATTGCCTTTCCAATATATTGAACATTGTGAACCATGTGCTCTAGATCCTCTTGATGAGAGACCTGTGCATAAGATTCCATGGCATGTACCTTATTAGGGTGATGGGGAAAGAAATGGGTGTTGAAATACTGAGAATAAGTGGGCTGTGTGCTGCAGACACACTAACAACCCCACAAACTCAGCACATTTATTATATGCAATCAAGGATACACACAGTGCACATACACTCCCTACACTAGGGCTTTGATTCCTAGTACCAGAACCAACCTTATTCTTAATGACAAAGGCAAAGTCTGTCCTTCAGGTCATAGGAACAGGCTTGAAAACAGACCCAGCAGGTTCTTGTAGCAAAGGAAACTTTCCTCACCTGCCTTTTGGCTCTGAGTATATCCAGCAGCTTGGGACAAAGTTCCTTGAATCTGTCTCTAAGTATTGTCATGGAGTCATAGCATTCTAGAGGGGTGGGATACAGCTCATGGGTCAGCTTGCTCAGCTTGGCTGTGTGATGTAAAAGGTTCTTCAGGACAAGTAAAGAGATATCATTATGATAGTAATTGACCTTGGTAAGCTGGGAGCATTGGCTCAGGGCAGACACGATCACATTGAAATGGCAGTCCCTCATGCCACACTCCAACTTGCAGGGTACTTGTGATTCTCTGAGAGAACCCCAAGGGGCTTAGGGCATAAAGCAGATAGCACCACACCACTCAGGTTCAGATGTCTGAGCTCACAGATGTTCAGGCACTGGCTCAGGTAACCCAAGTCTGAGTGTAAAAGGCAGCAGCCAGTGATGGACATGGTCTCTAAAGGGGTCTTCAGGCACCTGAGCCACTCTTCAAGGTGGCCTTATAAGAAGTAGCAATCAACGTATGTAGAGATTCCGGAGTTTGGAGAACTGAGAAAGCAACATGCTTACCAATTCCTGCTGTGGGACAATGGACAATGATCTTTTATCCTATCACTTGTATTATTTTTAATAAAATGCTGATTATACTAGGCAGGAAGTATAGACGGGGCAACGAGAACAAGAGAATTCTGAGAATAGGAAAGACTCAGTCTGCAGTCATGACCCAGACACAGAGGACACAAGATGTGACTGCCTTGCTGAAAAAGGTACCAAGCCACATGGCAAACACAGACAAGAATAGTGGGTTAATGTAAGATGTTAGAATTAGTTAATAAGAAGCGTGAGCTAATAGGCCAATCAGTTTATAATGTAGGCCTCTGTGTGTTTATTTTGGGACTAAACGGCTGTGGCCCAGGTGGGACAGAAACCTCTGACAACAAATTCCTGCTCTGCAGAAGCAGCAAACCTGAAGGGCTTCTGAATTCCCTCTAGCACAAGCATGTGAACATTTCTCATCTGCCCCAGGTAAGGGAAAAGGTGTGCCATGGATCCAGTCCACCACTGGCTCAGCTGCAGCTCCAGGATATAGTCTACATCTACCATTTTGAAGATCAGTGAAGACGGGTGAATTCAAACTTTTCAGCTTTCTGCAGCATAAATGAATAGAATCTTTCGATGCTGGGCCCACAAGTATGGGTCCCATTCACTGAAACTGGCCTTCATGAGTTCAAGGTCAGTTACTACCATAAAATGTTTCTTCACCCCAGAGTTAGGCCAGATCTCCACTGACTGCATTTGACTCATGATATGTGGTGGGCAGTCACCTTTGTGAGTTCCAGCCCTAAAGCTCCTGAAGTCAAGGCACACATTTGTCAAATCAAGTACTCTTGTTTCGATGTCCTAGGATAAACCTTTGTAGTTAACACATCTAGTCCAGCAAGGAGAGCTTTCAAAGTCTCCAGGTGGGGGTTCTTTATCAGGGCTTCTGCAGGAAGGCATGGGAACAGCCAGGCAGGCACCATGGCCCTCAGGTTGTCTGTACGTCTGTCAGTGAAGGCACCCTCAAACATTGCTGGGAACAGCCCCGCAGGCAGATCCTCCGGAATAGAAATAAACAAGCTTCCTCTCTCAGCAATCTCTGTCTTTGCCAGCTGCATGAGTATGGGTGGGGCCTGGCCATCCATTCGGACTGGTTTTCAGGGATAATGATCCAAGTTCCGGCATCTGTCTCCAGTGAGGCTACGTGGCTTCTTTATTTTTTTTATATGAGTGTATGTCTGCATGTATGTGCACTACGTGTTTGCCTGTTAACAGGGGAGGTCCGAAGAGGATGTCAGATGCCCTGGAACTGGAGTTATGGATGGCCGTGAACCACCATGTGGGTGCAGGGAACCACCAAGCCAACTCTCGCCCCATCAAAATTCTTCCTAAGATCTTGCATCTCCACTAGCTTTGAAGTTGTAACTTTTCTGAGGTTGAATAAAGGTGATAATACCAATAGATGATCCCCATGGCTTTGTAAGTACCTGTTTTTAAAAATCATCCACAAGGGTCTAGAGAGATGGCTCAGAGGTTAAAAGCACTGACTATTCTTCCAGAGGTCCCGAGTTCAATTCCCAGCAACCACATGGTGGCTCACAGCCATCTGTAATGAAATCTGGTACCATCTTCTGGCCTGCAGGGACACATGCAATCAGAACACTGTTTACATAATAAATAAGTCTTTTAAAAACGATAATAATAATGATAATAATAATAATAAGTCACAAAGGAGCATTTTTACCTATACACTCTCTGTATAGGTCATGTCCTAGTCACTGTCTCTGTGTCTGATTGCAGGAGAGTGGAAAATAAATTCCTATTAAATATAGGACTACATCAAAAAGTTACATTTAGGGCTGGAGAGGTGGCTCAGCTGTTAAGGGCTAGACTCACAACCCCACCCCCCAAAAAAGGTTACATTTAAGTGTGGCCAATAGCTGCCTTTCTCTCTCTCTCTATGTCTCTCTTTTTTTGTTGTTTTTTTTTGTTTTTTTTTTAATTCTACACATCCATTAACCCAAGAGTATTTTGACATGTGAGGAGGGGGTTCCTTCCCAGTGTGAAAGTTCCAAACACTATGTGCCATGGGCTGTTTTTTGTTTTGTTTTGTTTTCGGTTTTTCAAGACAGGGTTTCTCTGTAGCTTTGGAGCCTGTCCTGGAACTAGCTCTCTTTTTTTGGTTTGTTTATTTGTTTTTTTTAAATATTTATTTATTTATTTATGTATGTATGTATGTATACAACATTCCTTCCATGTATGCCTACAGGCCAGAAGAGGGCGACAGATCTCACCACAGATGGTTGTGAGCCACCATGTGGTTGCTGGGAATTGAACTCAGGACCTTTGGAAGAGCAGGCAATGCTCTTAACCACTGAGCCATCTCTCCAGCCCCTGTTTATTTGTTTTTAAGATTTATTTATTTATTATGTATACAGCATTCTGCCTCCATTATGTCTGCAGGCCAGAAGAGGGCGACAGATCTCATTACAGATGGTTGTGAGCCACCATGTGGTTGCTGGGAATTGAACTCAGGACCTCTGGAAGAGCAGCCAGTGCTCTTAACCACTGAGCCATCTCTCCAGCCCCTCCATGTCTCTCTTTAGTTTGAGATAGAATGTCATGTAGTCCAGGCTGGCTTCAAAGACTGTATGTAAGGATAGCCTCCTTCAGACTCCACCTTCTGAGTGCTGGGATTACAGCTGTGGGAACACCATGCCCAGTAAATGCAGTGCTGGGGCTCAAACATAGAGCTTCCATGTGCACTAGATTAGCACTCTGCCAAATGAGCCACATTCCCAGTCTCTTAGTGTCTCCTTTCATCTTTGTAGTGATGAGTACATGCTCTCAGATCCCCAGGGACAAGCAAGGTCCTTAACCTCCCAGAATACAGCCAGGGAGGAGAAGGCCAAAGCAGGTAGTAGCACCTGTTGAGTGACCATGGGAAGGGTGGGTATGCTGGAGATTGGGATCCATTCTAAACACTACTTCTGCAACCTTAAAGAACAGATTTGAGCCGGGCGATGGTGATACAGCACTCAGGAGGCAGAGCCAGGAGGATTTTCTGAGTTGGAGGCCAGCCTGGTCTACAGAGTGAGATCTAGGACAGCTAGGGCTGCACAGAGAAACCCTGTTTCAAGGAAAAAAAAAAAAAAGAATAGGTTTGGTGTTGAGGATCCCAGAAAGTAATTGTACCATATCCCTCAGGCACAGTGACAGGCTCCAATGACTCGATTCCTTTAGCTACTTATTCTAGGGAGGCTGAACCAGGTGCTGCATGCCCAAGAGAAATCAGAGCCAGCTCCCATCCCTTTCTGATCCCTCAGCTCTAGTAAAACGTTGGGAGAACCAAGGGAGCAAGCAGATTCCCTGAGCTCAGTGGCAGAGGCCTGGCTTTGGGTGTTTCAGGAGAGAGTATCAGCAGTTCTCAGTCTTGTTGGCCGCGTCCTCCAGGGTGGACACTGTCTGGCCCTGCCTGCCCAGGGTACTACACACATGCTTGGTCCTTGAGGCCCTCAGTCTCCAGTCCACTTTTAGAAACCAGAAGAGCCCAAAGCCTTTTACTTTACTGTTGTCCACAAAGGCTGGAACACAACTGGCAGAAATAGGAGCTGAGGAGGACTGTAATGGCTGTCACAGCAGGTTGGGTCTAGAAGGCAGCTGGGAGAAGTCACCCCACTCCACCAAGCTTGCTGACATTTAGTCTCCCCCTCAACACCTTAGAAATTGCTAAAGCAGAAAGCACTAAAAGGAAGGCAGTACATCTGGCCAGCATAAAGCCACTTTCCTGCAATTTGTCTCCTCGTATTGTGTTACAAAATAAAAATCAATGATAGTGCTTTACATCTTGAAGAAGAATAAAAATCAATGATAGTGCTTTACATCTTGAAGAAGAATGGGAGAGGGGGCTGGAGAGATGGCTCAGGGGTTAAGAGTACTAGCTGTTTTTCCAGAGGACCTGAGTTCAATCCCCAGCACCCACATGGCAGTTCACAACTGTCTATAACTCCTGTTCCAGAGAACCTGACACCCTTACACAGACATACATGCAGGCAAAACACCAATGTGCATAAAATACAAATAAATTATTTTTTTAAAAAAAGAATGGGAGAATGCAGAGGCACTGGCTCAGTGCAACACAAAGCCCTTTGCTGTCCTGGGCACAGGAGGGGTGAGAAGTGTACCTGTCATCTGCTCTGTGGTCACTGCAGTCACTATTAGAAGTTAGCCTGGGGGTGGGGAGGAGAGAGGGGCAAATTGTCCTTTTAAATGGCTGTGACTACAGGGAAGCACTTTTAGATAAGTTCTTGCTGAATATGGGGAAGGGGTGTCTACTATGGCTTCCAGAATCGCCACTGGCTGTTGTACCTGCCAGTTTCTCTGGATACTGCTAGCCAAAGGCCTTAGACTTTCCCCTCCCCCAGAGTGGTCTGCCCATGTAATTTTCCTGCTGCCACAGACCTCTCCAGCCCAGGGCACCTGGGCATCACAGATCCAGTCTGTTGCTGGCACTTGAGGTAGAACAAATGGCCTGGGTGCTACCTGTTTTTCTTCTTGCACTGGAGGGTGCTGGGGAAGAGTAGACACGGTTGGAGGTAGAAATTTGGGGGAAAAGGTTAACCTTTGCCCACCCATGGCAGTCCTCATTTACCTGCAATGGGTGAGTTGCTGTTTCCTCTTCCCCCATTATATTCTAATGTTAAATCACTTGGCAGGAATGCATTTTAATGATGCTCAATTTCTCTGTGTTCTTTGAAGGTTTCTGTCTAGATAAAATTGTCTTTTGGAGCCAAGTAGTGGTGGCGCACACCTTTAATCCCAGCACTCGGGAGGCAGAGGCAGGTGGATCTCTGTGAGTTTGAGGCCAGCCTGGTCTACAGATCGAGTTTCAGGACAGCTAGAGCTACACAGAGAAACCCTGTCTAGAAAAACAAAACAACAATAACAAACTTGTTTTTTTGGAAAGAAACTAGTTCTTGCTGATTGAAAATGGAAAATCACTATCATTAATTCTCATGGAACAAGGAATGGTTTTTATCATTGTTTCCCAAGGAAACAGGACTAAAACTGAGCAGCAGTCCATGATATGAAAAGCATTGTGACAATGTGGCCAAGGCTTTGCAGTGAGCCTAGCTGTAGCAGTGGCTCTGGCCACAAGGTGGCGAGCATCACCTCAGAAAGGGTTCCTCAAACTAGAGTTGGGACTTGCCCTGAGTTTAAGTTGTTAAATGGAGATCTGTCTCTGCCAAAGAACATTGCAAGCTTGGATCTCAGCTCATCTGAAGTTCAAGAGAATGTGGACATTAATAAGAAGAGGCAAAATTGGCAGAGTTTCCATGTCTAGACTCTGGGAGAACACTGGTGTCCCAATGCATTCCTGCCGCGGGGAGCTGGCCAGCTGCAGGGCAGGGGGAGGGAAGCCACTCTCCTCCATCCTTTCTCTCATCCAGCTGCTAACTGGTGAGAATCCTGGTCGCTTGGGCATGGGGTAAAACACCACTGGAGATCTTCCACCGCTTGCTCTGGAGTTCACGGAAACTCCCGATTCTCTGCCACCCAAGCTCAACCTCATCTTGGACCACACAAAGTCCCAGAAACAGCATCTACCCAGGATTCTCTGACCATGGGTTGTACTAGAGGCCACGAGGCCCCTGCCTCCACCCAGCTGCCTCCCCAGCTGCTCTGTGGAGCTCCTGTCCCTTGGGCTCATCTTGTTTGGTTTAAGGACGTATGTTGCTTTCAAACTACAACACTGTCCTCTCCTCCCTTTCACTCCATGAATGAGCGAATACACAAGTGAAACAACCTAGGAGACAAAGTAACAGATGGACTGCGTGTGAACAGAGCCATGTCAGGGCCATGTCACATCTGAGCAGCTGGGGTCACAGCTGCAAGCCGGAGGAGTCTCCGGAGACACTGTTGATGCTCAGGGGCCCAGTGTTCTGGGGCTTGGCCCTGGGCTTCCTCCGTTTTGTATAGACTCCCAGCTGTGTCACCCAGAGTTGGGGTGGTCCATCACCAGGGTTGCTGCTCGGTGAGTGGAATCCATCAAAGGTCGGGAGGGGGAGCTAGTGAGAGCTGCAGCAGGGGTCACTCCGCTCTGCCTTCCTTGCTCTTCTGGGATGGGGAGGGACAGACACACTGATGAAACCCTGAGTGTGTGTGTGTGTGTGTGTGTGTAAGACTGCATTTTTAACTGTAGTCCATATGCTTGATATTTGATGTCTGAGCATCCAGAGCCCAGCCCTAGCACTACTGAAGCCTTCGGGCAGCACATTTGCCTGTAGGGATGGTGGCTTTTAAGAGTTGATACTCATAAAGAAAATCTCAACTGTTCTTCAGAATGAGTTCTACCCACATCAGCTAATACTTTTCCTGGCTTGGGAAGCATTCCAAAACACCACAAAGGGACCCCTCCCCGGGGACACCCCCCTCACAGTGGTTACTTTTAATTGTCGACTACACTGTCTATGGTTACCTGGGAAAGGTAACCTAGATAAGGTCGGCCTATGTTCATGTCTAGACCCGCCCATGGGTGTCCACACGGGACCCTGTGTTGTAGGCATGACTTCTGGCTCTGACGGGCTGCACCCTGGAACTCTTCTGTCAGTTGTTTTGTTGGGGTGTTTTTATCAGAGCTACAGGAATGAAACCAGGAAACCTGCCTTCATCTTTTCACCATAAGGAGTATGGAGAACTCTTATGTTCCAATTCCCCTGAAGCGGAGTTCACAGCCACAAAGCAGAACCACGATATAATTGCACTTATAACCTTTTGTTCCTGGAAAGCCTACCACATATGCCCACAGGCCGCTGCCATTAATAATGAAGTCAGTAAACAGTGATCCCCGAGAAAGTTCCCTAAGCAGCCTGCTTAGAGGCTTTGACAGTAAGGGATGCAGATGAGGTAATCCCGTTAGTATAACCATTGTGGATCAAACTTTGTAAGGTCCTGGTGAGCTTGGGGTCTTCTGTCAGTCCCTGGCCCCACAAGACAGTGAGAGTGGAGAGGGGCACTCGTGAACCTTTACAGCCCCTGGGCATTGCCACCCTACCATTTGTACCCCAGTGGTGTTCTGGTGCTGAGGCAGGCACGGGTCTGCCCAGGCTGGCAGAAGAAATGTCCCTGTGTATAGAATGTGACCACTTCTGCACATGGGGCCAGATGTTAGCTCAGGCTACTCCCTCTGTTGCATTTTCACATGTCCTCATATGTCCATGTTTCTCTCCACTCCCCTTAAAAACTGCCATTGCAAGTCCCACAGACCTGTTTCCAGCCCTGTTCTTCTGTCGATCTCCTTGCTGGCTTCACCTTGCTGCTCTGAGCATGGGAGCAGGAGGGGAACAGCTTTTTAGTGCCTTTAATTAGGCAACAGGAAAAAACAAAGCCTGGCTAAAAATTACTACTTGAAGCTTGCCAAAAAGCTCCATATGCTGGAGTAAGTGATGGCCACTGGTTTCAAAACCACGTGGTGGGGAAGGACAGAACAGACAGCACCTGACTCCTGGAGAGGAAGCTGGTTCCATCTGCCCCTTTCCATCACTATCCTCACACATGTCCTTCTCCTTGTATGGATTTGTTTATTATTTTTCCGTTTTGAGACAGTGTTGCCTTGAAGTCCAGGCTGGTTTTGAACTTATGACCCTCCTTTCTCCCTCCCTAGTGCTTGATTCCAGGCTATCCTTTGATCTTTTATGTATGAAGGCAGGTGAAATGTCTTCTCTTGCTGGGCATTGTAGCTCATGCCTTCAGTCTCAACACTTGGGAGCCTGTAGCAGGAACACTGCCATGAATCTGAGGCGAGCCTACACAGTGGCTGAAGCTACAAGGTGTTTTCTAGGCCAGCCTAGGCTTTAGAGTAAAACTTGGTCTCAAAAAATAAAGAAAAAGTGTGCCAGGTCATGGTGGTGCACACCTTTAATCCCAGCACTCAAGAGGCAGAGGCACGTGGATCTCTGTGAGTTTGAGGCCAGCCTGGTCTACAGAGCAAGTTCCAGGACAGCAAGGCTATACAGAGAAACCCTGTCTCAGAAAACCAAAAAAAGAAAAAAAGAAAAAAAAGGAAAAAAGTATGTCTACTGTGGGAATGGGCTCTGGAGGTCATTTTGAACACAAACCTGGGAATTATACAGTTGCATTTTTATAGCTACCTTCCCACGTTGAACTGCAGGGCATGGCGTTTCCCTTGCTGCCGGCGGAAGCCTGTGGATGTGTCACAGCTGGTGTTTTAGCCTGTTTCCAATTAGCAAGGAGAATTTGAAGTTATCTTGGAGCTGCTTGGTGGGAGCTAGCATGCCACCCACTTGGTCTGCTGCAGTAACCTTTAGGGATTGCTCACTGGTGCGTATGAAAGGTTCCGTCCACGGCACTTTCCTCCCACTGTAGCAGCCGTACAGAACTAAGCCTTCCTCAGTGGTCCTGAATAACCCCCACATCCACTCTAAAAGGGAGTATCCAACTGACTGAGGAGCTAGTGCTTCCGGAGAGCCAGCCCAGCACAGGCCACCAAGACAGAACAGTGACTGGCAGCCTCCTGACTAACCTTTCTTCTGCCCTCAAAGGTAATTAGCTGACGAGAGGGCCACCATCCCTTCCTTCCAAGCAATCAGGACACAGGGCACAGACAGACAGCCTGTTCATTTTCCAAGGGAGAGAGTTTGTCTGGTTCCTCATCCCCCTCTCAGGGACACTGACAGTGAAGCCCCTAACCCCAGGAAAGAGCTAGGTTTGGGCATCCCATCCCTTGCTCTACTCTTCGAGGTGAGGTCCCCAGTGATTCCCATATCTCCCCTTGGAGGGGTCAGTGCTCAGCTTCCCTGTTAGGAAGGACACAGCAAAGTCTGTGACAAGGTCTTCAGTTGGAGAACTGAACCTCCAATCAGCTTCCTGCCTTCTAAAAACCAATTAGAGAAACAGACAGCCATGTTTATGTTTAAGGGATGTGTGTGTGTTTGTGTGCGCGCGCGCACGCATATGTGTGTTAAACTCAGGGCCTTACACATACTTGACAAGCATCCTACCACCAAACTCTGTCCCCAGTCCCAGTTTATTAGATTCTTAAAAGTTCTAGAATATTCCCCCTTCCATCACAAATAGAGCACTCAAGCGAAAACATCTCATCATTAAGGACAGGGACAGGAAGAACGGTGTGAAGGTTAAGGTCCAGAGAGGCCTGCTTTATTTCTTTCTAGGTGATTGGATTTGAGGCTGCCAACATCCAATCGACTAAGTACCAACTAATGTTGTACCTCTGAACTACCAATCAACAATCCAATTCAGCAAGGAACACCAGTGTCAATAGCTTGTTGGGGGAGGATGGCTGGATTTTCCAAAATAAATGGCTTGGGCTGGTAAAGTGTTGAGTGGAGCTGAGGGTGAGGCCCAGGGGCTTCGAAGCCCCTGGCAGCCAACTGTGACAGACTAAACTCCTGGGAATCTCTAGGTGAAAGCCCAGATTCTAAGGACACAGCTGGCACTTCCCTTTTTGTGGTGAGTTCAGCTACCTGGGCTGAGCAAGGGAGGTGAAGGCTGACTCCAGCTGACATGCCCTCTGCCCTCGCTCCACTAAAGCACAGCCCTTTCTGCAGCTTCTTAGGGAAAAGAAAATTCTCAATGCCTTTTGGATCCATTTGAAAAGAAAATGGAATAGGAAGGAGCTGTAGGTGCCTCCCCAGAGGGCCAGTGGCCTTGGACACAGAACCAGCCCACAGAGAGACCCCTGAAAGCTGATAGCATTTCTCTGGGAACTCAGGGTTCAGTCGTGGGAAGATGTCCAAAGGGGAGAATTCATTACCAAAATTCCAAGCCAGTGGGAGCTGTTCGTATGGGCAGAAACATGGGGGTGGTCAAGAGCAAGGAAGAAGATTGGGGAGATCAAGAAACTAATCACACAGTAAGCACTCTATGAACTGTTAGCATAGCTAGTCATTTTCCCACCAAAACAAACACCCATAAGTTTCCTTATAGATTTGGAGGTCCCCTGCCCAAGAACCCACTGACACACTGTTTTTCCCTCAGACCAAGAAAGAATAGGTCCTTCCACAGCATGCTTTCACCAACAGCTCTCAGCTGATGTCCGCTGAGGCCAGAGTCAGAGCCCCAATCCATTGTCTCTGCTTGTTCACTCTGCAGAAGACGCTGGAAGGTCCTTCACCAGGAGCTAGTGACCAGGAGAGTGTGGCCGTCCTGGTGCTAGCCGGCTGTGCCAGCCTCACATATCCCGAGCAGTCTCCAGACACGGGTTCTGCTGCAACCGTGAGGATGTGCACCCTTGGGTGCTAGCTGAGTTGTTAATGCAGAAACAAGGCACCACAGAGGTTGGACACTTGGGTTGTGTGATTCAGGACGCGCTGGAATAGTCCAAGGGTGGAGGGGAGGAAGGGGAGGAGAAGACAGAGTCTTAAATACTGTCTCAGGAGGACAGAGTCCACTAGATGGGCTCTGGTTTGAGCTTTTCTGCTAGGAAGTCATTCACAAAAGTCTCCACAATGGCTGGGGTGATCTCTTCTACATCCATCACGTATTTGGCCCGGGCTGACATGTCCAGAATGGTGAGCAAAGGTGCCGCCTCAGGCAGGTTGGTGTAATCTCTCAGGGAGTCAGTCATGTCATCCTGGAAGTCACCAGAGGGGCAGGAAAACAAGAAAGTTTTAACAAGAGAGTTGCCGGAACCCAGTCGCCAGAGAGCATGGAAAGGAGCAGCGCCAGCATCCTGGAGTGATGGGCTCCTAGCAGAAGGATACGGACTCCACCCAGCCTTAGGCACAAGGCTGTTCCATTTCCTGCACCCCCCATCCAGGGGGCAGGCAAGCTACCTTTCTCCAGGAGCACAAAGGGAACTTTAACATGCCCTCTGCTTTTAAAGATCATCAAATCCTAATTTGCAATCAGCTCTCAACCGTTTGCTGCCCAACTGTGAATTATCTGAGGCCAGTCTGGATCTCAACTCTGGAAAGTTTTTCAACAAAACCAGTTTACTGTCTCCTGTGCTCTACGTGGAAGGAAGGCAGAGGTGCCCAGTCAGCCTGGAAGCTACTTCACTGCATTTTCTGTGAAGGAAGCCAGTGCTTTGCCATGCATCCCCGGCTGCTGTCCAAGTGAGTTCCCTGGGAACAGACACCGCTCATCCAGACAGGCAAACACAGAAGACAAGGAAACGCTTTTGTGGAGAAGCAACTATTTGAGACCTTTTTTTCACACTACAGACCACAGGTGGTGGCTAACAGGAAATGGGACTTCACACTATACAACATATAATATTCTAATTCTAACAAAAAATTTTGAGTTGTCCCGCAGAGAAAGGACTTGGGGTCTTCCTGGCCTTAAATGGCGGTGAACAGAAGGCATAAAACGTAAGCTCACTGGTTCCTCAGATAAAATCCATTAAGTGCCCAAACCCTGAGGAGGGCTGTCAGTGACATCTTCCTTCCTCATAAAATAGCACGTGCCTCCCAGTAATGCTGGGTAGGTGCTTCGACATCTTGGGTACTTACACAGATTCAGCCCTCATCTTAATAAAAATCCTTTATCATAAACAGAGGGAAGCAGCTGGACAAATACTGCTTACCTTACCCCTTTAGGAGGCTTGGACCAAGCCAAGAGTGCCAGTGCCTCCTCTGGCTCCCTCAGAACAAACCAGAGAGATGAAGTTTAATGTCCATGAAGGCTTCAGATTAACCACTTCTTGTCCCAAGGGACAGGATTGGGACAGAAATCCAACAAGAGGACTCTCTTAGCCCTGGGCCACAGCTCGGTTAATTGATGTCCATGTCCCATATGTTCCATCTCCCTGTCCTGCGCAACTCCCCCCTCCACTCCTACCCTGTTTCAGGTTATCTTGCATAAGGACAGAGGGCTGGACCAAGTCAGCCAGGACTAGAGCCTGGGTGCAGCAATGGGTGATACAGGGGGCTCTGCCTAGCTTTCTGAGCCATGGATAATGCCCACCTCCTCCGTACCTGTCCTTCTAGGCATCAACCGGTCCATCTGCTGGACTCACAGCAACCTCACCAGTTCTTTCTCTGCTACTACTTTCTATGTTGCCTTTACAAGGGGCATCATGGATTCCATCCTAATGCCTAGGATGCTAGAAGAAACCAGTCCGCTGTGCTCCCAGCCCTGCCTGGGGAGAGTCTGTCCTTCCCTTTCCTCATCTATGAAACAAGATAGTAAGCGTATGGTCCTCGTCAGTGAGGTGAGCTACAATGGAGACTAGCAGGTGAGGTTCCTGGCAAGGTGCCCAGGGCACAGAAAACTCACAAAAGCTTTTCAGCTGTGCTCCTGAATCCCTGCCCTGCCCCCAGCCTGGCCCTTTCTCTTCTGCACCCATCTTTTCTTAGGAGTCATTCTCCAGGGGTTAGAGTTTAAGACATGCAGAGCAGCCTTGCTGTGCTTCCTGTGGAGCGGCTGAGAGCTCAGGCAAGAGCCTGTGAACCCTCTTTGTTCCCCTCCACCTCAGGGTTGAGCAGGGCAACTGGAGCTGCCTGCAAGGGGCCCAGCAGGGCGGCCAGGGGCAGCTATTGAGGAGATGATGAATGGGTGGCTTAGGGTGTCTGGCTTCTCCTGTTTGTCTTTCTGTGCTTCTCCTGGGATCCAAGCACAGTGTACAGGCTCTGGCCAACTGGAGGTTCAGACCTGTGCAAAAAGGGCTGTGGGGTGGTCTCATAGAGTCCATTGATATAAGCCTCAGAGGGGTGCTGGGGTGGGGTAGAGAGACAATGAGCATGTGCAGAAGGAGCCAGAAGAGCGCCTGCACTGCTGATCACGGGCGGCCATCTTGCAGAACACGGGTGCCTATAGGATGCAAGCTCCCATGCTCCAGGGTGGTCAGGCACCAGCACAGGGACTCTCTACTCTTTAAGAACACACTTTATGAAAAAAAAAAAAAAGATGAAAAATAAAAAAATAAAAAAAAAAAAAAGAACACACTTTATGACCCTGGGAAAGTCCCTTGCTCAGTCTGGCACAGTGAGGGCCTTGAAGGACTAATGCCTGGGCGCAAGAGATGGGAAACAGCGGCAGCTTCCAACGTCCCCAAGCACCTTCAGCTGCGTGAGTGACCTTGGGTCTCAGCTGTGTCCTAAGCCAGGAGCCCTGTGATGCCCATGATGTCCATATTCAAGCTGGTGGTGCAGTGGGACTAGCCAAGCTGACACTTTGCAAAGCACTGGAGCTGGTTCTGACCCAGCACCACAACGGGAGTGAGGGTGGCTGGCTGATGTTTCTGACACTGTTCTCTCAGCAATGTGGGCAGTGTGTGGGGAACAGTCCTGGGAAGGTCTCCTAATATTCCGAGGCTGCTGAGAGAGAAGGAAGGGGGGGGAGAGAGCAGGGCTAGGAAATGGTTTCTGATAACTAAGGATACACCTTTCCTCTTACATCTCTATGGGCACAATCAGCTCAGACCCAGAGGTCCCTTCAAACCTCTGGAGGCCAAGATTACTCATGTCCTGAAAGTGCTCGCTGTCAGCCCTGCCAGGGAAAAGGACTATCTGTACTTACCTCCCCGGCCACAAAGAACAGCAGTGGGGCCTCCTCTTCTTTGGCTTTGTACTTGGCAATAATCTTCTCAGCTATTGGCTGGATCAGCTGTTTGGCTGCCTCAGACTCTCCATCATCCTCAGAATCTGTGACATGGGAGGAAAGAACAAGAAACTCTGGATTGTCAACAAGTGGCACCTGGGATGACCCCGGTGCTGGGCCTGGGCCTCAGTGGGCTCACAGGCACAGACAGGCTCTGGGAACGGGTCCAAGCCCACCTGCCAGCATGCAGGTGGAGTTCTCACAAAGCTATCCAGGAAGCTGTGCTGCCTGAGCCCCTGGCAGCTTTTCTCCTAGTTCCGGAAGGAGAACCATGACTGCAGCAAGGAAGCGAGGACATGGTCCCCTCTGCAGCTCTGGTGGTGATGGGACACCACAACTGCCACCAAGACCTTCACAACTGGTGGCCAGGCCTGCCCAGGAGAGGGCATGGGAGAATGCGAGGAAGAGCCACACACAAGGCTCAGGCTGCTGAAGTCTGTGGTCAAGAGCCTGTGCGGCTTCCTCAAGTGGTAAAGCAGGGAGAGAACAGGAGCCTACCCAGAAAGGCCATACTGCCCAAGAGACCCTAACTAATTCACTTTGTGATGCTACCCAACCTGTTTGCCTCTCTGGGACCTTGTTTCCACATTTCTGGAGAAGACCAAAAGGGTCCTAATTGCTCCCAAGTTCAAAGCACTTTCCAAACACGGTCCAGGATGTGGGTGTGAAGACCCACAGCAGGCTAGACAGTCCCACTGCCCAAAGCAAAGGTTTCCCAAGGCTGCTTCTTCCCAGCAGGCCTTCCTACCCAAGACCAGACCAGTCTGCTTAGCAGCTCCCATGCTGGGGACCAGACAACCAGACCCCAGAGAATGGAGCAGGGTGTGAGTATCCTCCCTCAGAGAAGTTGGTGGGGATACTCTAACCATGGACCTAATAGAGCAGTTCAGTTGGAGGTGACCAGCAAAGTCCCATAGTTCTTGGCCATAGGGTATGAAAGCATCCTGGGTCATCCTACCAGAATGCAGGGATACTTTTCTGTCTTTCTACTTGGCCAAGAGGCATAGCTTCTGAGGCTGGAGGAAGAACAGGGGCACCCCTCCCCAGCCCAGTGAACCTGGGCCAGCTCTAGTGGCCCCCTGGAGCTGCTCATTAGAGCATAAAAGAGTGGCAGAAGCAGCTTTGGATGAGCCTTCGCCCGAGGGGGCCCCACCCCCTGCAGCTGCTATGCAAGCAACCCCCCCTCTCCTTTCCCAACAAAGGTTCTGTTCATGGGGGGCTGGGAGCATCCTCCTGCCTGACCTGTCTGCCCAGCTGGCAGCAGGAGCAGCACAGAGGGAAAACTGAGCAGTAGTTGCTCCAGATCACCGCCCACAGGGGGATAGCCATGAATAAATCATTGGGGTCAAAAGCAAGGCTCCTGGGGAGACAAAGACCCCCAGCTCAGCACAGTTAATGACAGAGGCTGCAGCCACCTCCCATGAGAGGTCCATTCTGACCTGTCCTCACTGCTCCTTCAGCTCCATACCTACAAAAAGGACGAGGCAGGGGCCTTCGTTGAGCTGCACAGCGTTGGAGTCGGAGAGCTCCAGCACGGGCTTCGGGTGCCACGGGAACTCCCTGCAGTCCTCGTCATTGAGCACCTCCACTCGGCCCTGCCGAGTGATCACCTCCCCCTGGGGGTCCAGCACGATGAGAGTGGGGATGCCTGCAAGAAAGACAGAGCACTTACGTGGCCGCTGCCCTGAGACAGTGTGGAGCCCGTCTTCCAGACTGGGGACATACACATACGTCGTCACAGTAAGATTCCGGGCCAGGCCTGGGAAGCCCTGGGCTGAAACTAAGCGCGGTTGCTGACTAGCTCCAGAACTGCTCTGGGTCTGTGTGGGGTCACTCCATGGAATGCAGTGCAGGCCTGGGTCTGGCCAGTTCTTGGGGGTAATACTGTGAAGGAGCTGGAGCTCCCATCCTTCCCAGCTACAGCAACAGCAACAGCAACTGAGTGACAAATTCAGAGAATAGAACACAGGAGCCAGCATTCCTGCAGTGCACACAAGGTTTGGGGTCACTCGCGTGCGTGTGTGCGTGCGTGTGTGCGCGTGCACACACGCACACACACACACAACTGAGCATAGGGTCTTGGCACATAGGTGCAGCCTATAAGTCAGTGGTGGGCACACCCTAAAGAGACACCCAAAAGTACAGCAGGCCCCCCGAGGTGGCAGAGAGTCTAAAGCAGACAGAGGTGGCATAAAGACACCCACAGACCCTCCCACACAGTGCATGGATACACACACAGAGCAAGACAATAGATTTGAACAGGGTCCTTATACAGTCACCGAGGCCACCTCAAGAGCCCCAGTGAGTAGGGATGTGCAGGAAAGGGAGGAGCCTGGTTCAGGCCACAGCCCAAATTAGGAAGCAGAGGACAGCTGGGCCAGTGCAGGCCTTTGGCATTCTCCACCTACAGCCACAGCCCTGCTGCCTGAGGAGAATCCAATATAGGCCAAGAGCAGTGCCCAGAAGGAGCAGGACATGCAAGTCCGGGCTGGAGCAGCGAATACACAGACCGCTTGCCTTTGTAGTGCATACACTCTCCCTATAAATCCCCAAATGAACACCTGGGGGAAATCCTAACGTGCTCTATAGCTACATCTGGGCTTGCCACCTCCTTGCTCTTTGTACCCCGCTCCCCACTGCTTCTCTTCTGGCCAGAGCTACCACACACACAGAGTCTGCCTCTGCCCTGACCTTTGGGGACACTTGTCTCTCCACTGGTAGCTGGTCCCCTCCCCAGTAGAACTCTCCAGGTACTCCCCCTTGCGGGCAGACCAGAGCCTGAATTTTATATGAAAGCCACAGCAATTTAATATTTATAAGCTCTGAAGTATTTGGTCAGTAATTTGCTCCACTGACATTTTACTTCTCCATGGGGTGTACAGCGAGGTACCAGAAGTATGCCCCTGGTGTTCTGTAACCTGCTGCGGCAGTTGGCCCAGTGGGCACACAGTGTTGGGCCTGTCTTCAAAAGGAATAAATGGTTCATTTGGTTCACACCTATTAGAAGAAGTAGCTAAATGGGCGTGACGGGGAACAGGTGAAGAGAACCCAGCTCCGTGGTTACCATTCCTATGGACTTTTAAGTCTTGAACAGGAGTCCTGGGAAGTTGTCCTAATGACTACCTCTCCCCCAGAGGCTTGGACCCATGTTGGCTGTGTCTCCACACAGAGGATTTAAGTCAGTAGCCCAAAGGGAGCCTGGAGCTGGAGGCCACACGGGACAGCCTGGGACACATGACTGATCTACAGTGCCACGTCCCCATCCCTAAAAAGCCTTGGCACAGGTCTTTAATTTGAACTGGTATTTCGGAAATTGGGCAATTCTGAGCACTGGGTAAACCAGAGCCCGCCCACTGCTATGATTAAACACAGCAGTGGCCCTGTTTTTAGCCTGGACTCGGGATGCAGAGTGGATCTAGGAAGGGCAGGCAGGCACAGAGCTGGGGAAGGGAAGGGTAGAC
The DNA here is from genome assembly GCA_004026605.1 of Ondatra zibethicus. Lineage (NCBI taxonomy): Eukaryota > Metazoa > Chordata > Mammalia > Rodentia > Cricetidae > Ondatra > Ondatra zibethicus. Next base: position 89,204 of record PVIU01003948.1, read on the forward strand.
CAGCCTGCCAGCAGGGCGTCTGGTTCCTCTGTCTCTCCGTGGAATCACTGTGGTGGGATTCATCTGTTGCTCTCTTGAGTCCTGTGGGGACCAGCACAAGAGACCAAGGACTCAGGCTAGCTGCGGGGAAAGCCCTCTGGCCAGGCTCTCTCCTCTTCATCCCCTTAGCTCTGAAGGATTCAGGCTGGCTGCAGGGGAGCCCTCTGGCCAGGCTCTCTCCTCTCTATCCCCTTAGCTCTGAAAAACTAAGAAGTCCTCTCTTAGCTTCGGTTCTTTGAGCTTCACCAAAGCCAGTGTCTAGGAACCCTAGGAACCCAAGGCCATGAGGTCCCGGAATAGGGCCGTGTGAGGAGTGTGACTACGGTGCATGGAACACACCCAATCAGACCCGGACAGTACCCGTGCTCTCTTGTTCACCTTTGTGTCTACCTTTCCCTTTTGGTGACCTTGGGCTTGACCTTAGACCCCTCCAAGGGTGGACTCTGACTCATCAGAGGGCTGGCCGAGAGAAGGGGAGCTTGCCTCTGCATGTCTGCTCTGCCGGGCACAACATAAATTGCCACCTACTTAGTCATCCTCACAGGCTGTGGGGACCACTACAAGACCACCCAGCCAGTCCCAGTGGGCTGTGGCTCTGTCTCCAGGACACACATGGCCTTTGCCAAGGGCTCCTCGCCCAGCACCTGGCTTGGGCCAGGGAGGTTCTGAGAGCCACAGTTTCTCAAACTACTTGCCTCTCTCAACTTCCCTCCCCGAAGCGGTGGCAGATGCTGGGGGTATCAGCACCCCGTTTTTCCCCTCCTGGGCATTCAGTCCCTAAATCAGGCTTTCCCAAGTTACTACTTCAGAGAAAACAGGGTGCAGCCTTGGGAAATTTCAAGGGAACATCAAATTTCTCATCAATGCGGTCATGCAAAATCCCTTCCCCCCCCCAGCGAGGGGCTTCTGGAGGAACAAAGGAGGCAGCTTATCACTGCTGGGCCCAGACTTGTTTCCCAGCCAAGCCAGCTGGGACAGTTAGGGGAAAGGCACAGATTCCTAGAGCTCTAAGAAGATCCCCCGGTCCCTTAGCTTCTTTCAGCCTCATTTCCAAAAGCTGCCAAATGGGGATGGAGTCAGATTCTATCTTACTTGATTATGGGGAGGAATAAAAAGATGGAAATGTAAAACATTTCAGCAGAGTCCTGGGGATACTGTATGTGTTCCATAAGTAATAGCAAATATTATAAGCCCACTCATGGTTTAAAAAAAACCCTCCCAGAGAAGGCAGAGGCTCAGAGGGTGGGAGCCGGGTAGGAGAGAAGCAGAAACCTCAGCCACGGTGGAGAATGTTAGCTAAGAAAGGACAGGTATGAGTAAGAGTCCCAGCAACAGCAATGTCTGCCAGGCAAGAGGTCGGCGGTGCTCTCGCTCTCGCCTGCAGCATCCCAGCATCCCAAGCTCCCCTTGTGAGCCAGGAACACACACACACCACCATTCCCAAAGAGGACTCAGCCTAAGCCTTCAGCTCTAGGGAGCCGGTGCTGGAGTCCTCTCCACAGTCTCTCTCAAAGCACAGAGAAAGAACAAGGCCTACCTCTTCCTCCTAGGGAGACCCACTGGAGTTTAAAACAACCTCAAAACAATGCCTAGAGTCCATCCTACAGTTTAGTCTGGTTGTTTCTCTGTTGCTAAGGAAACAGTTTTGTGGGGATGGGAGGGTGGAGATGGGACAAAGAAGCTGAAGTGGTCCAGGCACTGGAAGAAGAAAGGAGCCAGGAGGGATAGCACCTAGCTCTGTCTGCATCTGGATGGCAGCATCCAAAGGGGCTCCCAGACCCTAAAGACCAAAGGGAGGCAGGAGGAGAAACTGGAGAAAAAAAAGAAATACAAGCTAGGGCACACTGCAGGGTACCATACTGAGAGTCGGTGGAAATGGCTACCGTGGGGTGCAGCCAGTTGGAAAGGGTTGTGATACACTGCTAAGAGAAAAACTCAGATGGTACAGTGCTACAATGTACGAATACATTGCAGTTATGTGTAAGCATGTGAACAGTGACCGAAGGGACTCAGAAACGTGGAAACAGTTACAGAGTAAAACAGGAGGCCAGATGAGATGGGAGATAGGCTGAGTTTGAGTTTTTGTTTTGTTTAATATTTATTTATTTATTGTGTATACAGTGTTCTGCCTACATGTATGCTTGCAGGCCAGAAGAGGACACCAGATCTCATTACCGATGGTTGTGAGCCACCATGTGGTTGCTGGGAATTGAACTTAGGACCTCTGGAAGAGCAACCAAAACTCTTAACCGCTGAGCCATCTCTCTAGCCCGAGTTTGAGTTTTAAGTGATGTAAAATGTGGATTTTATGTTTAAAATGGAAATGAGAAGTGAAGGGCAGTAGGGCTGGAGTGGGGATGACAAATCAAATCAAATCCTGGCAAAACCACCAGCCAGTTCCACTCACCAGATGTCTCTCCTGCTGCACCCAGCCCCAAAGCTCTCCTTCACTCAGCAGAGAGCTAAGGAGAGGGCAGGAGCATCTGGTTTAGGTGGCGAAACCCAGAAAAACTCAACTCAGGTTAAAGAGATGGGTTTGGACCAACTAGGACTTGGCCAGAAGATACAAAAGCTGCTCAGTCTGCACCAAGAGACATGTATGGCTATATTCTTAGAAATCCAGAAAATAGCTGGGTGGTGATGGTACACGCCTTTAATCCCAGCACTTAGGAGGCAGAGGCAGGCGGATCTCTGTGAGTTCAAAGCCAGCCTGGTTTACAAGAGCTAGTTTCAGGAACCCTGAAGCTAGTTTTCAGAGAAACCCTGTCTTGAAAAACCTAAAAAATAAAAAATAAATAAATAAAAGAAGAAAGAAAAAAGAAAAAGAAATACAGAAAACAACCATCAGTCAAGACTGGAGCAGATCTGCCAAGCTCAGTCAAACTGCCCATCAACACAGGAGCAGATAAGTCAGCACAGTTAATAGATGGAGCCCTTCCCAGGCCTGAAAATAAATCAACTAGATATGAATATTAGTGCGGATACATTTTAAGACCATAATGTAAGTGAAAAAAAATCAAGTTGGAAAATTACATTATGACGGCATTTAGAGTATGCTTCTAAAAGACGCACCAAGAAAGCGCTACATTATTCATGGGTTCATATGCATGCAGGGAAATGCGGAAGCGGCTTATAAGGTTACAAAGTACATACACTAGATACACGGTGGTGATTCCCAGGGGAAGGAGGCAGAGGAGTGCAAGGGCCTTATCTTTGTCTGTAATGCTTCCTTTACTCTTCCTTCTTTCTTTTCTCCTCTGTTTTTTTTTCCTTCTGAGAGAGTTGGGTATGCTGAGGAATAGACACAGGACCTGAATTCTATTCTAAATATCTGAACCAAGTCTTTTTGGTGCAGTATGGGTGTTTATTACATTGTCCTCTGTTCTTGCCCCTATCTTTTTTTCTTTTTCTGTGCTCACAATTAAATGCAACAAACAAAACAGAACACCAAGGCCGCTCGGTGGATTCCCGGGCTGCCCCGGCTGCCCTCCGCCAGCAGACAGGCAGATCTACACAGAGGCGCCAGCCTTTTGAATACGAAGATTTGTCTACAAAAAAAAAAAAAAAAAAAAAAAAAAACGCCAGCTCAGCCACTTGCCCTCTACTGATTGAAAAGACACAGTTCTGAAAATGTCGTTTTTATGTTTACAGAATGCTTCAAGTCCATTTTCTGAAGGAAGTAAGGAAGAGGGCAAAGTAAGGGGCAGAGAGGGGAGGAGGGAAGAGTGAAAGATGGATTTAGCACGAGGAAAAAGAAACACAATGCTCTATGTTGGCGACAGCAAGGCTCTCCATTATAGCCACCCAGTCCCTGCCTCCCACAGGCTGGGTCCCTCGCCCAAGACAGAAGGGCCCCTAAGCCTCCTTGCAAAAGAACATGGTGTTCTGCAATACTCTCCAGCAGCCCTGGGTTACTTAGACAATGGCTAATGGGATTTGTCTTTTGCCAAGTGTGTCTAAATGGTTCCCTTAGAGAGGCATTTTTAAACAGCTTATAGGGCCCCAAATTCCCCATACTGTATAGAGCACTGGGAGCAGGGAGGCCTGTGGGGAACCCAGCATTTTCAGGGAGACAAAGGAGATGGAGGGAAGCCAAATGCCAAATCCTCGGTGAGCCAGGGTGGCCCCATGATGACTTCACACAAACCCAGGGCTGAGTCCAAGCCATCTAAAGGGAGCCAGTGACCAGGCCACTGGCAGCTGCCAGACTTTGGTCCATCTAGCTTAGGGCAAACTTGTCAAGACCCGCGGCATAGCTACCCTGTGACAGGGTGCCTCACTGCCTGTGACACCTCAGCTAACTGTCAGCATTTGGTAAGGCCACTCTGGAGGAAGACTTTGTGGTGTAGGGACACTCTGGGCGTAGATCCCAAGACACTCAGAGGCCATACTCCTTTTGTATTATATATTTTCACTCAAGCCAGTCAAGACAATAGGGGGGACATGGGTGAATGTCAGATCAAGGCTCAGTCTCTCTCTCTCTCTCTCTCTCTCTCTCTCTCTCTCTCTCTCGTACAAAGACTAGGTGGAGGTAGCTCAGTCTGGGTATAGCTTAGGGAATGTTCCTAGCACTTCTCTGTAAAGCTACTTTATCAGCCTGGCATGGCATAGCAGCACATACCTATAACCCTAGCAACTGGGAGGCAGAAGCAAGTGGAATATTACTGCAAGTTTGAAGCCAGCCTGGTCTACATAGCAAGTTCTAGGCCAGCCAAGGTTACATAATGAGACCCTGCTTAAAAAACAAAACATAAATAAATAAATAGATAAATAATAAAGGTGTGTGCCCTGTGCCTGTGATCTCAGCACTGGAAGGCTGACATAGAAAGGTTACTATTATTTTTAGGCCAGCCTGGATTACAAGGTGAATTCCAGTCCAGCCTAGGCCGTAGAGTGATACCTTGTCTCAAAACAAACCGAAACAAAACAACCAAAGGCGGGAGAGCTAGCAACAACCAAAGGCGGGAGAGCTAGCTCAGCGGTTAAGAGCACTGGCATAATGGCAGTGGACCCAGACTTGAGTCTGAGAATCCACATGGCAGGTGACAGCCATCCGCAACTCTGGTTCCACAGAATCTGACTCCCTCTTCTGGCCTCTGAAGGCACCATGCACACATGCGGTGCACAGACCTGCATGCAGGCAAAATACTCATACATATACAACAAAGCTTTAGGAAAAACCTTCTAAAAATAATTAAGTAGAAGTTCAATAAATAAATAGCAAACAAACAAACAAATAAAGAGAAGTTCAAATATACCACCTGCTTGAGAAGCTCAGCTTCTAAGAGGTGCTATGAGATAATTTCCTAGGATAAATACCTATAAAGTGGGGTTTCTTCTTTTTAAATTTATTATTATGTTTTTAAAGATCTATTCATCCATACTCACTGCTGTATATGAGGAACAGGAATTCTCAAAAGCTTGATGCTAAAGTCACGTGATAGTAATCTTCACCATCAACTTGGCCGGGTTTGGAATCACCTGGGAGACAGGGACCACCGCTCTCCATGTATCTGTGAGGGCATGTCTACGGAGAGCTAACTGGAAGACCCATTCTGAATATGGACAGGACAGAATGAAGTGGAGAAAGGGCAAAAGTCAACAATGTGTCACCATCCCTCCTTCTCTGCCACCTGAGCCATGGGGCTGTGAATTGAGTGGCTTGGCCACGCCTTCCTTATCACACCTCTGAAGCTGAGAGCCGAGGTAACCAGTCCTCCTTAAGCTGTCTGTCACACTGATGAACTGCTAACACAGGTGAAGATGGAACACTCATTGTCATCAGAAGAGGCTGCCACTGAAGGACAACATCGTCACAACCTTAGGAAAGCCCTGGGTCTCAAGCCTACCAGTATGTCTTGCCTGTAGTCTCAAGAAAGGCCTCAGTCACAAGTTAGGGAGCCTATGGCATGGCCTTGAGGACTATGAAGCTGGGAGCAGCCTCTTGTTCACTGAACAGTCACAAAGAGAAAGCCATGTCTCCTTTAAGCAGAAAACTGAGTCACTTTTAGAGCGAGGAAACTTAATCCCAATGGTGGAAAAGTCAAAACTCAACCCCATATATTTCTGTTTGTTTTGTAGTGCAGGGATGGAGCCTAAGCAAGCACCTACCCTTGTCTTTCCCAAGAAAGAACCTATTTAGCTACAGGAAGGAGTTGTCTATCTAGCAAAGGGAAGGATCTAGCTTGTTTCTGTGATATTATTATTTATTTCTGAACAACACTGTAAGGCAAATCCAGTGGTCAACACCTTGAAGAAATGTCTTCAACTGGAAGATAGTATGAATGTAACACACACAAGGGCATGGGCACACGGACACGGACACACACTTGTTAACTGTTTCATCTATATTACTTCTCAGCAATTTTCTGTCAGAGGTTCATCATGCCAAATGTGCAGAGGAGGAAACGGAAGCTCAGGGACTCCAAGTGACAGAACCAAAGATTATCCTTTAGTCTGCATGACAGTGACACCTTGGAGGGGAAGTGCTGGTTCTGTGATTTGGAAGCATGTGCTCCACAGGCCATCCACATCAGAAGCCACCATTCGAGGGGATGAGGAGCCACTGTTTTTACTGGAGCAAGCCCTTAAAAACACCACCCCACCCCAGAACCCCAAAGTGAGCAGCAGTAATGAGGTGTAAGTCATGTTATATGCCATAAAATTCACCCTAAGTTCTCTTTTAAAAGATTTATTTTATTTTTTAAATTGTGTATTTGAGTGTACATATGTGTGTGTGTGTACATGAGTATGTCTCTGTGGATACCCAAGGAAGCTAGGCGAGGCCATCAGATTCCCTGGAGCTGGAGTTACAGCTCACTTTGAGCCTCCCGATATGGATTCTGGGAACTGAACTTGGACCCTTTGTAAGAGCAATGCAAACTCTTAACCACTAACCCATCTTTTCAGTCCCTAGCCCCCAAGTAATCCAGAGATCCACCTGCGTCTGCCTCCCGAGTGCAGGAATTAAAGGTGTGTGCCACCACTGCCTGGTCCAAGTAATTTTTTTTATTTTTTTTAGGTTTTTCGAGACAGGGTTTTGCTGTAGTTTTAGAGCCTGTCCTGGAACTAGCTCTTGTAGACCAGGATGGCCTCGAACTCACAGAGATCCGCCTGTCTTTGCCTCCCGAGTGCTGGGATTAAAGGCGTGCACCACCACTGCCTGGCTCCAAATAATTTTTAAAACATGTTAAGAACATGAACACTCAAAAAGTAAAGCGTAGGGGGCTGGAGAGACGGCTCAGTGGTTAAAAGCACTGGCTGCTCTTCCAGAGGTCCTGAGTTCGATTCCCAGCAATCACATGGTGGCTCACAACCATCTGTAATGAGATCTGGCGCCCTCTTCTGGCATGCGGGTATACATGGAGGCAGAATGTTGTATGCATAATAAATAAATAAATCAAAAAAAGGGCTTTAAGAAAAAAGTAAAGTGTAGTTTTTTGTTTGGTTGCTTTGGTCCTATTGAAACTGAGTCTCCCTATATAGCTTGGACTGGTATGGCACTGGCTCGGATTACAGACATGTACCACCATGCTTTGTTTCAAAGATGTTCTTTCTCTGCTAAAAAGGAGACCAGGATGTGGAAGCCCAGATGGGCAGGTTTCCATCCAGGTTGCACAGAGTTCAGGCCTGGGATGCTTACCTTGGATTCCATACAGTCGGTTGAGACGCGACCGTCGGGCCTCATCAGTGTAGGGGACAGCGAGCCATGGCATCTCACTGAAGTACTGTTTGAAAGACTCTTCCGACCTACAGAAAGATATGGAGAAAATGTCTTTATTTTGTGTGTATTTCTACTGGGTCCTTCCAGCCAGTCGTACCAGCACCTACAGGGTTGAGGTTCCTAACATCAAGCTCCTAACCTAGCGCCGCAGGCACCAGGATACAGGTGTTTGCTATTCTACCCATTCTGCTGTTCACCAAAAAGCAAATAAGTTCATCCACGAGATGGCTCCCAAACCATGCCAGATCATGCCAGCATCCTACCAACTATGCCTATGTGCAACTTTTCATCGTCAGCACAGACACGTTTAGTTTTTAAATACACACCACAACTGTGCTCCTGTGTATTCCTAGTTTGCATGCAAAGCTGTGGTGTGCACAGAACTACGCACTCAGAACCAAGCCTATACCTATGACTGTACGTACGAGAAATGTTAGGGAAGGTAAAGACACTGAAGCTACAGAAGCACATTAGGGCTGGTCATGGCCATGTGCAATGACCAGGAAGGGCAAAAAGGAGCCTTCTACATGATGGAAATGTCCTGTATCTTGACTCTCTGACAATAGTGACATGGGTAAACATGTGAGGCAAAGCTCAGGGAACTACAAACCTAAAATGGATGCAATTGATTTGTATAGAAATTGTGTTTCCAGATGATAAAAGGGCTGGGGAAGAAATTAGAGAATCAACACCCTTCACAATAGCCACAAATAGCATAAAATACCTAGGAGTAACTCTAACCAAACAAGTGGAAGACTTGTATGACAAGAACTTTAAATCTTTGAAGAAAGAAATTGAAGAAGACACCAGAAAGTGGAAAGATCTCCCATGCTCTTGGGTAGGCAGAATTAATATAGTAAAAATGGCAATCTTACCAAAAGCAATCTACAGAGTCAATGCAATGTCCAGCAAAATCCCAGCAAAATTCTTCAAAGTCCTCGAAAGAACGGTACTCAACTTCATATGGAAAAGCAAAAACCCAGGATAGCCAAAACAATTCTGTACAATAAAAGAACTTCTGGAGGCATCACAATCCCTGACTTCAAACTTTACTACAGAGCTACAGTACTGAAAACAGCCTGGTAATGGCATAAGAACAGACAGGAGGACCAATGGAACCGAATAGAAGACCCAGATATCAATCCACACATCTTTGAACACCTGATCTTTGATAAAGAAATATCAAACGGAAAAAAGAAAGCATATTTAACAAGTGGTTCTGGCACAACTGGATATCAACATGTAGAAGAATGAAAATAGACCCATATCTATCACCATGCACAAAACTCAAGTCCAAATGGATCAAAGACCTCAACATAAAGCCAGCCACACTGAACCTTATAGAAGAGAAAGTGGGAAGTACGCTTGAATGCATTGGCACAGGGAACCACTTCCTAAATAGAACCCCAGCAGCACAGACACTGAGAGAAACAATCAATAAATGGGACCTACTAAAACTGAAAAGCTTCTGTAAAGCAAAGGACATGGTCAACAAGACAAAACGACAGCCTACAGAATGGGAAAAAATCTTTACTAACCCCACATCAGACAGAGGTCTGATCTCCAAAATATAAAAAGAACTCAAGAAATTGGACACCAAAAGATCACATAATCCAATTTAAAAAATGGAGTACAGACCTAAACAGAGAACTCTCAACACAGGAATATAAAATGGCTGAAAAACACTTAAAGAAATGTTCAACATCCTTAATCATCAGAGAAATGCAAATCAAAGCAACTCTGAGATTCCATCTTACACCTGTAAGAATGGCCAAGATCAAAAACACTGATGACAACTTATGCTGGAGAGGCTGTGGGGAAAAGGGAACACTTCTGCATTGCTGGTGGGAATGCAAGCTGGTACAACCCCTTTGGATGTCAGTTTGGGGATTTCTCAGAAAATTAGGAAACAACCTACCTCAAGACCCAGTAATACCACTTTTGGGTATATATACAAAGGATGCTCAATCGTGCCACAAGGACATGTGCTCAACTATGTTCATGGCAGCTTTGTTTGTCATAGCCAGAACCTGGAAACAACCTAAATGCCCCTCGACCTAAGAATGGATAAGGAAAATGTGGTACATTTACACAGTGGAGTACTACACAGCAGAAAAAAATAACAAGAGCTTGCAGGAAAATGGATGGAGCTAGAAAACATTCTTTTGAGTGAGGTAACCCAGATCCAGAAAGACAATTATCACATGTACTCACTCATAGGTGATTTTTAAACATAAAGCAAAGAAAGCCAGCCCACAAACCACAATCCCAGAGAACTTAAGACAACAATGCAGACACTAAGAGAGACTTACATAGATATAATCTACATGGGAAGTAGAAAGTAGAAAAAGACAAGATCTCCTGAGTAAAGGGCTGGAAAGGTGGCTCAGAGGTTAAGAGCACTGACTGCTCTTCCAGAGGTCCTGAGTTCAATTCCCAGCAACCACATGGTGGCTCACAACCATCTGTAATGAGATCTGGTGCCCTCTCCAAGCCTATAGGATATATGTAGGCAGAATACTGTATACATAATAAATAAATAAATCTGGGCTGGAGAGATAGCTCAGCGGTTAAGAGCATTGCCTGCTCTTCCAAAGATCCTGAGTTCAATTCCCAGCAACCACATGGTGACTCACAACCATCTGTAATGAGATCTCGTGTCCTCTTCTGGCCTGCAAGCACACATGTGGACAGAATATTGTATGCATAATAAATAAATAAATATTAAAAAAATGGCCGGGCGGTGGTGGCACACGCCTTTAATCCCAGCACTTGGGAGGCAGAGGCAGGCGGATCTCTGTGAGTTCAAGACCAGCCTGGTCTACAAGAGGCTAAGATAAACAGCCACTGGTTGTCTATTATTATCAAGGTTAAGGACGACCTTGACTTCAATGGGAGAGGAAGAAGGCTGGTTAGTAAGAGTTCCCGGAGAGCTGGAGTCATAAGAACTTGACTGAGGAATAAAACCCAGTTTCCAAGATCTCTAGCCTGAAAATTAGGAGGCCAATCGTACCACTAAAAACAGGCAGAGAGAACTGGGCAGTGGTGGTGCATGGCCTTTAATCCCAGTACTCGGGAGGCAGTGGCAGGCAAATCTCTGTGAGTTTGAGGCCAGCCTGGTCTACAAGAGCTAGTTCCAGGACAGGCTCCAAAGCTACAGAGAAACCCTGTCTCGAAAAACCACAAAAAAAAAAAAAAAAAAGATCTCCTGAGTAAATTGGGAGTATGGGGACCTTGGGGGAGGATTGAAGGAGGGAAGGGGAGAGGCAGGGAGGGGAGCAGAGAAAATGTAGAACTCAATAAATTAAAATTGTGTTTCAATAAAGATGATACAGTTTAAAGCTTTAAATGTCTTCAGGCTTGTCTGCAGTCCCTTGCATGGAGACCAGGAACTGCGGGGTGGGACCATGAGCCAATAAATAGCACAGGAAGTACAATGTCAAAGCTACAATGTGGCATCTTGAGAGTCTTTGAGGGAAACTCCTGATGTCTGTCTGGATCCTGATTGGAGCTCTAAGCTGAAGACTGGGTATCAATGAATAGACCGGTGAGCACAGAAACCACTGAGGCTAACTAGACAAGGCTCTGGGACGAAAAACTACATCGTCCTCAGTTGGGTGATGGATTGATTGATTCCTTCCTTCCTTCCTCCTTCCCTCTCTCTCTTTCATTTGTTTTTCCTAGACAGGGTTTCATTGTGTAGCCCTGGCTGTCCTGAAACTCACTTTGTAGACCAGGCTGGCCCTGAACTCAGAGATCTGCCTGCCTCTGCATCCCAGAGTGCTGGGATTAAAAGCGTGCCCCACCACTGCTTGACTTACGCAATTTCTTTTCCACGTGCGTTAAAGTAGCCTTAGACAGAGTGTGTGGCCAGGTTGAAGAAAATGCACACACATCCACACGAAACAATCACAGCACGCTCGTCTCTAGCTTGCTTCCACCCTCCACCCCATACTTCCCCTTCATGATCCAGAGAGCTGAACCAAAACTGCATCTTGATTTCAGCTGACCACAACCTGGACTGAGGCGTGCCTCAGTGTTTGCTGCGAGTTTTACCTGAGTTACTATCCCAGATTTGTCTTCCCCGAGCCCTAACTCTATGGCCTACACTGAGGAAGAAATATGACATAAAAGAAATGGGGAGAAGCCATTATCAGAAAAGTGGCGTAGCACAGACACTTCAGGGGTACACAGTACCTGTCTGCGCTGACGAAGATGATCTCGAACTTCTGGCCTGCTTCCTTGATCTTCCGGTAGGATTCCACTAGCACTCGGGTGAGGCTCCGGCAGGGTGGACACTGAAAGACAAGAGCCCCTGCCATGTTACAAGTCTCTACCTTCCCGCCAGTGGCCATTGGGGGCCAGGTGAGAAAGGTAGGGCTGGGACAGCAAAATCCAGTTTATACAAGAGCTAAGTAAGCTTGCATCTCTTCCTGGCAATCAGTAGGCACACATTCAGGCAGGCCAGCCTAGGCAGTGTGCAGCAGTTAGCTGTGAGATACCTCCCCTTAGGGAGCCTGAGAAATCTCACCAGGATGGCTGCGGAGAGATCATTTTCTTTTCTTTTTTAAGATTTATTTATTTATTATATATACAGTGTTCTGACTGCACGTATGCCTGCATGCCATAAGAAGGTACCAGATCTCAATACAAATGGTTGTAAGCCACCGTGTGGTTGCTGGGAATTGAACTCAGGACCTTTAGAAGAGCAGCCAGTGCTCTTAACCACTGAGCCACCTCTCCAGCCCAAGAGGTCATTTTCTTGCTGCCACCATCCATAGCATGAACGTTCACTGTCATCGATGAGCAAGGAAAGGCAAAGCCAGGGAATGTCTATCAGAGTTCCCCACCTCGCAAAGACAAGCACTCTTGGCCCAGTGGTGACTCGCTCGCTTCCTTCAGTCTAAACTAAGGAGAGACCAAACACTCACCCAGTGCGCAGAGAAATAGACGCCCACGTGAGACCCCTCCAGGCTGCTGCTCTCCAGTGACTGTCCATTATTTCTAAGCAGGGGCCCTGCAATGACTTCCCGGAAGGGCTTAGGTCCCCAAGGGAATTCCAGACCTGAAACAGACAACAGATTGCAAGAATGTCAAGGCTCTTTGTGGTGGCCTGGGACCTAGGAGTCCTCAGAACTATAAGTGCAGCTTTGCCACCATAAAGTATTTATTAGCCTAGCCACAGGATCTGCAGCCAACACAGAAACAAAGGAACTCAGGCCAGCAAGATGGTTCCTTGGCTAAGGGTGTCAGGAGCCAGGCCTCACAGCCTGGGTTCAATCCCTCGTACATGTAAAGGAAAGAGAGGACAGGCTCTGAAGTATTAACCTCTGATCTCTACGTGTATGCGGGGGCATGTGTGCGCCAACTAACACAATACGAACATACACCAAACAAGCTGTTAGGAAATGTAATTAAAAAACCAGAAACTCGTCCATGGCACAGCCTTATTACCGCCTGAGCAGTGGTTCCTGCACTGGGAGGGTGAGAAGGCCCCTCTCCAGACGGCTAGCTCCAGATGCAGAAGCAAGGTAACAGACAGACAAGCAGAACAGAAAGGAGACCAGACCAGAGCTGACCTCCTAGGTAACTGACAGACGGCTGGGTCTCTGGTACCTACATCAGATACTACCCTACCCAGATAGTGATTCAATCCCATCCTGCCAGCTCCACAGTTCCCAACCCAGAATGTATACTGGAACCAACTGTAGGCCACACCCCCAGAGACTCTAAAGCAACAGCCTGGGCTGGGGCCTAGGGAACCAAGTGAAAGCTGAAATGTAATAAAAATGGAGACTTCCAAAACCCAGATGGTCAGCACTGACACTTAGCTCCCAGCCAGAGGAGGAGCTAGCATGTTCCCAGCTCAACAGGCTGTTCTCTCAGAGGGTGGTCGATGTCCCACTGCCTCAAAATCGCCTGAGGGGCCAGGGATGAGAGTTAAAAATGCAGGTCTCCACGCCCACCTGCAAACCAGTGCCCGTCATCAGGCTGCCTAGACTGCTAATCTTGGGAGTTGGTGGGATATGAGTTCACTGTGTCCTGACTTGTATAAGGGCAATCCTTCTCCATAGGAAATCTCCCTCTACCCACCCACTTCCTATCTCAAGCCTCACGACACAGCTCTGACTAGCCTGGACCTCACTATGTAGATCAAGTTGGCCTCATTTTACAGAGTGCCACCATGTGCTTCTGCCTCCCAAGTGCTGGGATTAAAAAAGTGCCCCACCACACTGGCCTTGCTATCCATTTTTTGGGGGAGTAGCTCAGGTTGACTTTGAACTCAGAATCTTCATAGCCTCCAGAATGTAGGTATACACCACTATATCCAGATCTCTCTCTCTCTCTCTCTGTGGGAGGGGGGGAATGGGGGTTTATTGTAACACTTTGCGACCAAGGATGAATCCTCTAGCAAGGTGGTGATCTTGCAACTCGTATTTGGGTAGTGCAAGAAGAAAAGTGCCGACCTCGGCCAGACCCCGAGTATGTGGTCATGGCCAGCAGCCAGCAGGGAACTGGGACTTAAACCACACCAGGCAAGGCAGTGCGCTCACCACTGAGGCCAAGAGAACAATACAGAGATGGAGACGTCAGTGACGTGGTGAAGCATTCTGAATCCAAATCTGAGATCCAAACTCCCCCCGCCCCCAAGATAGGGTTTCTCTGTGTAGCCCTGGCTGTCCTGGAGGGCACTGTGTAGACCAGGCTAGCCTTGAAATCACATGAGATCTGCCTGCCTCTGCCTTTGAGTGTTATAGAATATTATTTTAAGATGTGTTATATTTGTTTTTGCTGTGGACCATTTGTTTAATGATGCAAAGATGTGCTGCATTCTTTTATGTTGCATTTGTTTAACTCTGTGAAGTTGTGATTCTTTGTCTGTCTAAAACACCTGATTGTTCTAATAAAGTGCTGAACAGCCAATAGTGAGGCAGGAGAAAGGATAGGTGGGGCTGGCAGGCAGAGAGAATAAATAGAAGGAGAAAAGGGGAGCAAAGGAAGAAGGAAGAAGAGAGAACAGGAGCGAGAAAAGAAGAGGCCAGCCACCCGGCCAGCCACAGAGCAAGAGTGAACATAAGAAGAGGAAAAAGCCCAGAAGCAGAAGGTGGCTGGTATAATCTACAATAAGAAAAGCTGGCTAGAAACAAGCCAAGCTAAGTCTGGGCATTCATAAGAAAGAATCCATGTGGGAGGGAGGAGGGGTGGGGGGGTAGTGGGAGGGGACCGGGAGAAGGGGAAGAAAGGAAAAAAAAAATTTTATTTCTTTAATTATGTTCTTGAATGGAAAAAATAAAACAAAACAATGTATGGAAAAAAAAAAAAAAAGAAAAAATCCATGTGTAATTTATTTGGGAGCTGAGTGGCGGGCCCTCCAAAGAGTAAAAAGGGTAAAACAACCAACAAAACCCGAGTGCTGGGATTTAAGGCATGTGATACCACTGTCTGGCTCCAAACTTTTTTGACAGTCATGAAATTTCAGATTTCAGGCCTCAGCTCTCAAGAGACTGAGGAAAAGGGCATAAATTTGGAGTAGCCTGGGCTATGTAGCAAGTTTCAAAGTAGCCTGGGCAAACAATGAATTCTTGACTAAATGAATGAATGAATGCTGGGTGGTGGCAGCACATATCTTTTGTATTTTTGGTTGTGAGCCTAGCCTTTAACAGCTGAGCCATCTCTCCAGCCCAAGGTAGCACATACCTTTAATCCCAGCACTTGGGAGGCAGAGGCAGGCAAATCTCTGTGAGTTTGAGGCCAGCCTGGTCTACAAAGGAATTTCCAGGCCAGCCTGGGTTGTTACACAGGGAAACCCTGTCTCAAAAAACAAAAACAAACAAATAAACAAAAAAAGTCCCAATAAATAAACACAAAAAGTTTCAGATTTGGAGATTAAGGACAGTCATTAGTGACATATATGCAAATATCCCCAAATCTAAGAAACCCCAAAATCTGAAGTCTTTCTGTTCCCATTCCAACTGAGGACCAAGCCTAGGAATACCCGCCTCGGGTACTACCCAGGATGGATTCAATTCCACCGTGCCATCCCAGGATTCTCAAGTGGGGAGGGCCAGTGAGATTGCTGAGCAGGTAAAGGTGCCTGCTACACACTCAAGGACTTTGGGTAAAGGATTATATATCGTGTGTGTGGAAGGACAGTGGACAGCTTATAGGGGTTGGTTCTCTCCTTCCACCACAGGAACGGAATTCAGGGTGTCAGGCTTGGCCACAAGTGCCTTTATCCACGAAGTCATCAGCCCTCGCCTCTGTGTGTGGATGTGTGTGTGTGTCATAGGTTTTGTTTTTGTTGAAACAGAGTGTCACTGTGTATCCCTGGCTTATCTGGAACTTGCTGTGTAGACCAGGCTGGTCTTGAACTCCCAGAAGCCCACCTGCCTCTGCCTCCTGAGTGCTCGGATTAAAGTACACACTGCCACGCCCAGCTACTCTTATATTTTAAAAGAGGACTCCTCCTACACATATGCACATAGCAGACTCTTCTTGTTAATGTGCTCCTGCCACTGAAACAGCACTAGAGGCCAGTATCTGGGCTCTTGCCGCTTTTCAACAGCCCCCCAGCCCTCCAGCTGAGCATTCCTTCCCAGATCCCATCTGCTTTGGCCCAGGAATTAATGTCACCCTGGAGGGACATTCTGAGCCTTTAAAAATCTTAACCATGACCTGGAGAATAGAGTAATTTCATCCCGACAATATTCTCTAGTCATGTAAACCTACTTACAGCACTTCATTAGTACTGATGTCCAGGAGGGGATAGAGTGGGGCTGGGGAGGGGGAGTCAGGCACAACCAACCTACCTTCTGGGTCATCTCGGATCACCAGGAGCCCATTTCTGCACACAACCTTCCCTGTGGTAGCATCTAGGAATATTAGTGATGGAATGTTGGAGATTCGGTATTTGTTCCAAAGTTTAAGCTATAAAAAGAAAAGCAGGATAAGGTGGTTAAACCCAATCCAAATTAATTGCAGAGTTCTTTCAAGTCCCTCAGCCCCAGGAAGAGATGAGTGGAAAAGCATTAGAAGGGAAAAACGATACGGGAATAACCGACTCAAGAGTCAGAGCTGCGGGGCAACAGGGTTGGGTTGAAATTATAACCCCACGTGCCCCTGTGGTCTTGTAGGGTGTGGGGGATCTAGAAAGGTTTGTGCTGTGACAGAGGTGGTTGACAGAGGGACATCTGGTCTCTTATCGGTCCCCAGGGAACATCTGACGGTCACAATAAAGAACTGCCATCTTTGGAGAGCAGTGGGACTTCTCCCAGGTGACTTGGGAAGGAAGGGAATCAGCTTCACCCAGCAGCAGGCAGCAAGCAGCAGCCAGTCACCAGCCAAGGGGAAGGGAACAGGTTTCCCAGCAAGGACAAGTCGTTCAAACGTGCCACTCTCAACACTAGTCCAGGCCTGTGATGGGAATAGCATCCTTGCTATATGTGTGTACCATTTGTCTTGTAGAACGCAGGCAAAAAAAAAAATCGGCCCCAGCCCGCAGCTCTCAGTGCCACTCCAAACAGCCTCCAGGTTGCTGGCAGAGTGTTGATGTTGGCAGGGAGAACTATTAGGTCTAAGAAGGACGCTGAGAACCTGGGAACATCAAAGCCCTGGAAGAAGCCAGATTTTCGCAGGCTCTATTGCTTGTTCATGGCCATGGGGTGAACACCCCTTCAGTGGGCCGCTGCATGCTCTGAAATGTAACTACCAGGCCCTAGCACCAAAACCATGAAGGGAAGTGTTGGGTTAGCTACAGAGCTCCAAACAGAAAGAAGCAAAAGACAGGTGCACAAGGGTTGTAGGACTCCCTTCTGGGGGACCTGGGAGTCCAGACAGGGAGGTTTAGCCACTGGCCAAGCAGGGCAGGAATGTGTAGAAGGGTAACAGGCCCCAGAGGTGGAGGTGGCCGCACACAGCAGGGAAAGGGGCATGTGGTTGGGGCTCAGATGGTATTTAATGCAATTGCAGGCAGAGGATCTGCCAAGAAACTCGAGGCTTCTCAGCCTATAGAGACACATGGCTTGGAGGAAGGGTTATTGGATCCTTCAAACTGGGTGGCCGTGCTTGATTGCTTACCAGCCCCACATTTCCGGTGGGGGCTCAAAAACAACCTCTTAGCAAGGGTGGCTGTGAGCAGCTGTGCACAGCTTCAGGACCACCACTGCATCACTGCACAGAAGCCTGACCTGGGCTCAGATCGAACATCCTTTTATTGTTATTGTTTTGAGACCAGGTCTCAGCTCGTAGCTGAGGTTGACTTAGCATTAGTGATGAAACTCAGGCTAGCCTTGAACTCTGAACTTCCTGCACCAGTCCTAGCCTAGCCTTTGATGAGATTCCCCACTCCACCCCACCCCAAATTTCTGAGGCAGGGTTTCTCTGTGTAGCGCTGGCTGTCCTGGCAATCACTCTATAGACCAGGTTGACCTGGAATTCTGAGGTTCACCTCCTCTGCCTCCTAAGTGGCACCCAGGATATTCATGAAACACTTCAGAGTTTTGACAACAAACAAGACATTCCACTGGGATTATTAACTTAAACTTCCTGTGCCAGAGTTCAACCAGGTTCCTTAAAGGTGTCCAAAGCAGGGGACGGTTGTGCACTGGAGAGATGGCTTGGCAGTTTAGAGTACTTGCTTCACAATTGTGAGGACTGGATTTCAGACCCTAGCACCCATGTGAAAAGCCTGCTATCCTTAGATAAATACCTGTAACCATAGTTCCAACGGGAGCAGACAGAAGGATTGCGGGGCTTGCTGGTTTCCAGCCCAGATGAGACTCGAGCCCCAGGTATAGAGAGAGGCCCTCCCTCAAAGACATAAGTGAGCAACAGGGGAAGGCACACGATAGCTTCTTCCTTGTGGGTACACATACCTGAACATTCTCCGCCATACATACGAAGGAAGGAAGGAAGGAAGGAAGGAAGGAAGGAAGGAAGGAAGGAAGGAAGGAAGGAAGGAAGGAAGGAGGGAGAAAATTTAAACAGGAAGATTGAGATCACTGAATTGAATATTTTATTGTTTAAAATGTAATCTTTGAGGGGGGGAAGTAGCCACTTCAAAAAATTGGAAAACATCAACTAACAAAAGTGAGGAGTTAACCCAGGATCCATTGCTTGGGAAAGCTGAGACCACGCTCTGCTCCTGGCAGCAGCAAGGGAGAGAGCCTGTTTCCCAGCTCCCGTGCCAATGCTATCACTGATGCCAGTTTCTCCAATCTGACAGAGAAAATGCACCTCATTTTCCTGGCTACCTGGGGGATATTCCTTTAAACTGTGTGAATATATGTCACTGTGGCTGGGTTAATAAAGAAGCTGACTGGCCAACAGCTGGATAGGTAGAGGTTAGGCGGGACTTGCAGACAAAAAGAGCGTGAAGAAGGGGAGGAGTCTCAGAATCGTGATCAGGCAGGGAGAGAACCAAGATGACTGTGCCCTGGGTAGAGCTTCTGCTCTCATGGGTAAAAAGACGATAAATAAGACTAAAAATGGAACAATAATTTTAGACACTTGTAGGGACTAGAAAGAAACCCGTGCAGAGAAAGAGTAAAGGCATGCTTAGAAGAATGGGCCATGTTTTAGTGAGAAGCACTATCTCCATACATATACAGACACACAGACACACACACACACAATTGCACGTGTATGATGAATGACATGGGGACACAGACTTCTAGCAAAGCAAGTTACACTCATAGAGAAGGCACCTGTAGCCAAAGAAACCTGTCAAAGGCAGGAGGCTGCAAGGCCCAGAGGTGATGCAGTCAGAGCTACAGCCCTAGTCCCTTACCTAGGTATCTTAAGAAAATAGGGCCAGGGTATAGCTCAGTGGTAATAGACAGGTAGGTAGACAGATAAACAGACAGGCTGACTGACCAACCACTTGGAGTCTAGCCATATATTTATTTTATTTTTATTTATGTGTATGTGTTTGTATGTGTGTCACACGTATGCAGGTACCCTTGGAAGCCACAAGAGGGTGTCAGATCTCCTGGAACTGGAGCTACAGGTGGCTGAAAGTTGCCTGACATGTAAGTTGCTAAGAACTTAAGCAAGTGCTCTTAACTACTGAACCATTTCCCCAGTCCTACCCTTGTGAGGTTTTTTTTTGGGGGGGGGAGAGGTATAAAAAAAATCCTAACAATGACAGCAAAAAGAAAGAGTGATGTCAGTGTCTAGGCAACCTGGGCTCTAAATGCTTGGTAGAGATGGTGCCCTGTTAGACGAGGACTCAGTGCACACTGTTCTGCCCATGTCAGCACAGATAGTTTTTCTCGAAGGATCCACCATGGGGAACTAAGAACTCCAATAACCCTAGTCTTCCCTCCTACCTGGAGGGGAGTGTTCCTTTCTCGGGTCTCGGGAGGGCAGGAGGGTAGCAGGTCATGACTCCTATTCCCACTGATTGTTGGGTCTTTGCTTCCAAGTGCAGGGCTGGCTTAGAAGGGACACTGAAGAGTTGATCCTTTTACAGCCTAACCTATCGTGCTCTAGTTTATGACAGTGATTTATTCAGGAACTTACTCATCGGTGAGCTCTGTCTGTGGCTCGGCAGACTTTCTCAGGCCATAGACCAAGGTTCCTCAGCTTAGAAACAGTGCAGAAGGCCCAGAAACAATCATTCTGACCTTTTCTTTTTTAATATTTAAATTTTATGAATTAATGAATATTTGTGTATGAGGGTTTTTTTTTGCGTGCCATTTATGTCTGTATAAACATGTATGCCTGATTCCTCTTGGAGAACAGAAGAGGATACCAGATCCCTAGGAACTGGAGTTCCAGAATGTAGTGTGCTTCCAAGTGGGTGCTGGGAATCGAACCCAGGTCCTCTAGAAGGGCAGGCAGTGCTCTTAACCACTGAGCCATCTCTCCAGCCATTCTTTTCTTTTTTTAAAATTCCCATGCACATGCACACATCTGTGATTGTGCACGACTTATGTGCCATGCCCATGGAGGCCTGACGAGGGCATTAGATACCTTCAAGTTCGAGTACAGGTGGTTGGGGGTCTCCAGATGTGGGTGCTGGAGCCACACTCAACGTCCTCTAGAAGACCCTCTTAACCAATGTGCCATCTCTCCAGTACCTCGCCTCATACCTGAGTTAGATCTTAATACCTGACCAGAAAGCTGGCCCTGAGGTTGAAGTGGTCACCTTTGTCTATGCTGAGGGCTCTATCACTGAAGGGTATGAGAGAACCTTGCCTGTGCTGAGGGCTCTATCACACTGAAGGATATGAGAGAACCTTGAGCTTCAAGACTCATTCACTTACTAGGCAGTGGTGGCACATGCCTTTAATCCCAGCACTTAGGAGGCAGAGACAGATGGATCTCTGTGAGTTCGAGGCCAGCCTGGTCTACAGAGCAAGTTCCAGGACAGGCTCTAGCCCTACAGAGAAACCTTGTCTCAAAAAAAAAAAAGAATTATCATTCACTCTGCCTTAAAGTCCATTAAAGGTTTCCCAGAAGCCTCTAAAAACAGGCTTCTTAACCATTGGAAGGGGAGGTCACACATACATTTCCATTGTAGAAAAATATACATTTGGGAGGCAGAGGTAGGTGGATCTGAGTTTGAGGCCAGCCTGGAACTACAGAGTAAGTTCTAGGACAGCAAGGACTGTTACATAGAGAAACTCTGTCTCAAAACCAAACTAACCAAACAAAGAGAAAGGGAGGAATGAGGGAGTAGGGGAGGGAAGGAAGGAAGAAAGAGAAAGAAAAAAGTGCACACACTGGAAGTCTGTGGTGACATCACCGAGCTCAAGAATCCTGAAGTCCACTGGTGGGACCTGCAGAACTACAGCATGTCTGTGGGTCCCCAATAAAGACTCTTTGTGTTAACAGAGTTCATACGAGACTGATCTTGACTCTGACATAACAAGGATCACCTTTACGCCCACCATTCAAATGTCGAACAGAAGCAGCACCTGCCTAACACCTAAGCTGCCAGCACGGTGAGGTGGGTGGTAAATGCCAAGGTTCTGCTGTCAGCGTCTAATGAGGGACCACAGCATCCAGATCACCCTTCGTCTCAGGGCAGTGGTCATATCTAGATAATGTACTGCGGCGAGCTCCTTCATCTCAGGGCAGAGGTGATATCTAGATAGCGAGCTAAGTGCACTTTTAAAAAAGCACCCCGGCAGCCACAAATAGTGGCGCACACCTTTGATCCTAGCACTCAGGAGGTAGAAGCAGGTGGATCTCTGAGAGTCTGAGACCAGCCCTGGTCTACACAGAGTTCCAGGACAGCTAGGGCTGCATAGAGAGACCCTATCTCCAAAACCATCTTCTCAAAGAAAGCACCTCCAAAAGTGAGCTCATATTCTTCTCAGTATTACAACTGAGTTGGGGGGGGGCTGTGTGTACTGAGGACTGAACTGAGAGTTTCATTTACTCCAGGCCAAGGGCCCTGCTATGGAGCCCCAGAACCCCCAGAACCCCGAGATTGAATCCTCAGTAGTTCGTCCATCTAAAGTTTCATCTGAGGAGGAAGTATGTCAGCATGGAAAGAAAACAGCCACCTGCTGGCCCCAGACCTCACTCCTCTTCAGTGGGCAGGTCACACCTTCCTAAGAGCACACCATATACCCTCACCGCAGGCTGTGTGAGCTCAAGGAAGGTGTCACATGTGGAAACACTTTCATTGTAAGAGCCGGATACACATGTGATGCTTCATTAACAGTGGGATCCAATTTATGCTCACTTCCCCCTTGTCTTGTCAGCGTCCTCTTCAAAAAACGCTGCCTCGTCAGCTTTGTTTTACAGTTCATCAATCGAGTGCACAGTTAGTAGGCTGTAAATGAGATGACTTATGGAATGGGGGTCTCTTCCCAAAGCGGCTATTCTGCCAGGAGCACCTTAGGCAACAGGAGACACTTGGAGGCCCTGTTTTACGTCAGCTATTTGTGGCTGCCTCTTAACTCAGCCTTACTTTCAGATTTTCTAATTGTGTGTGTGATTTTCTTTTAAAAACAGAGTGATATTATGTTGCTCAGGCTAACCTTGAACTCCTGGTCTCAAGCCATCTTCCTGCCTCATCCTCCCACGTAGCTGGGAGTACAGGCGTGTGTCCTCATGCCTGCTGGAATACTTTGGGCTTTTGTCTCTGTGGTTTTGCTAAGTGAACCCTGACACCACATCTGACTCTGGAAGGAATTCCTACTTGGTTTCCTGCCTCTGGCTCGAATGACTAAAAGCACCGAAACAGCGCAATCTGATGCAGGCAGGCGTAGGAGGGAGGGCGCGCTGAGTCAGGTTCTCCCCATCCAGCTGCCTTTGAACCTGAAGGCTGGACGGAGGGTAAGAGCTCACATTCCACTGGATTCAGGAGATTTTTTGGAACCAGTCAATGGCAAAGTAAGCATTTTAATGCTTTTAAGTTGGTGCTGGTGGTAAAACTTGGGGCCTTAGCTATGTCAGACAACAGTACTCCTGAATTACATCCCCAATGCAACTTGTGAATTTAAAAAGGGTCACATCCATGGTCACTGCTGCAGTTGGAAAGTGCAAGGGACTTCTCACGCCCACATCTGTCCTCTCTCTGGTGACTATCCTGGCAAAGAATCTACCCTAGGTTCATTACAATGGCGTCTGCCACTCATAGGATCTTTTCCTTCCAGTTTCCTAAAGGCCAGGTGACTGCAATAAAATAGGTCACAGCAAACCCTAACCCTTAGAGATCTAAATGTTGAAATACTAATGAGTAGGACTGGGGAGACAGCGCCTGCAGACAAGCACGATGACCTGCAGCAGGATCCCCGGCATCCATGGGACTACCGGCAGCTGTAGTTTCAGCACGGGGATCCACAGAGGATCGCTGATCATGTTGGCCAGCCAGTATAGACAAAAAACCCGCATGAGGGCTGGAGAGATGGCTCAGTGTTTGTGAGCACCAGTTACTCTTCCAGAGGACCCAAGTTCAATTCCCAGCACCATATAATGGCTCACAACCACCTGTAATTCCAGTCCCAGTGGATCTGGCACCCTTTTCTGGCACCAGGAACACATGTGGTATGCATCCATATACATAAAATAAAAATTAAAAAAATGGGGGGGGGGCTGGAGAGATGGCTCAGTGGTTAAGAGCACTGACTGCTCTTCCAGAGGACCCGGGTTCAATTCCCAGCATCCACATGGCAGCTCACAACTGTCTGAGATCCAGTTCCAGGGGATCTAACACCTTCACACCAATGCACATAAGATAAAGTTAAATAAACCATAAAAAATGTTTAAAAAAAATTTTAAAAAAACCCTGCATGATCCATTTCAGTGAGAGTCCCTGACTTAATAGAATAAGGTGGGACATGATAGAGCAGGACACCTGGCATCCTTCTCTGGCCTCCACAGACACATGTGCACATGCACTCACACACTCGCACACAGACACGTGTACAGGCACATGCAACCCTTCCTTCTCATACATATATACATCACCTGAAGACTTGGCCCTTACCCCCCCCACAAATAAACAAATATCAATGATTAGTTTGCCAAACTCAGAAGCAAGGAAACAAAAAGCAATGCAGGGAAGAAACAAAGAGGCAACATTAGCTCAACTTGGCAGAAATCACAAGGGATGACCAAATAGGCTATCCAGTTTCTAGAAAATTCCAATCCTGGGCCTTATGGCAGGTTCTGGTTCCAAGGTTGTGGTTGGAACTATCAGCCCAGGGATGCTGGCCAGAAAATCTATGATAGCGAGCCATGAAGCAATGCAGTAACCATCACAAGGGGCAGGCCCGGGACTGGTCAGCTTGTAAAGATGCAAGCAGGAAACAGAGTTCATTTAAATCACTCCATTAGCCAGCGCTGAGGATGCTTCTGGGAAATGTGACTTGGTGATTTCGGAGAAGGCCCAGCTCCATAGTGTGACCCCAGATCTGCTCCTAAGCTGAGGACTGGCTCTTGTACTTGACAGAGGGGCTGAAGCTTTTCTTTCTCAACAGCTGCTGCAAATCTGTGGGATGAAGCCAAAGCTAACACAGATGTAGGATTAATCAGCAAGCTCCATGGTCAGGTCAGCTGGAGCCTTCTCAGGCAAAAGCCCCCTGCTCTTCTGCCCCATGCTGACTGCAGTCAAGCCCACCGTTTCAGGGCGGCACTCAAAAACAGACCCTTGCCTGCATGACCCACCTTCCTAAACAGACACAACCCAAGGCTAGGAAAGATGGCTGGCCAAGAGTAAAATCCCCCTCCTCCCACCTACCTTACAGACTCTGCAGCTAGGATGCCTGTGTCTGAGTCAGCTGCAGCCACTCAGTGATCTCAGGGCAAAGCAGCTAACCTCTCCCTGAGCATCCTCATCTGTAAAATGGGTTAGCAGAGCCCGCAGGCACGGACTGTGGCGAAGAACAGATGAGCTACGCTGAGTGCTCAGACCATGGCCTGGCCCAGGTGAGTGGGTGTGGAAGAGATGGAGGCTCACACTTGACTTCACACGGATCTCACTGCTGCTATCCCAACACTGCCTCTAACTGCTCCTGGAGACTTTGTTCTAGTCCCAGAGTTCAGAGCAGATTTTTGATCTCCTTGTTCCTACAGCATGATCCCCAGGATGTGATTTGGACGATGGCTGGAATTTGAATAGCCTGGTAGAGTTGGTAGCCAAGAACAGTGTTCAGTGTGTTATGTATTCAATGAAAGGTGGGTGAACTGACAGAGGAATGGAATAGAAGGAGGGAGGGAGGGAGGGAGGGAGGGAGGGAGGGAGGGAAGGAAGGATACAGGGTTCTTGGTCAGCTAGACCAGATGCCTAGCTAAGCAATCCATCAGGCTGTTTAAATGGCTTCATGATCCTGTGTCCTCCTAATTCCTTGAGGGAACATTCTCTAAACCACACATAAATGACTTGTTTCAAATGCCAGTATGATCAGGCCTCCTCTCCCTTTACCAAATAATGCCTTTGCCCCTGTATCCTATGTTCTTTGCATCCTTCCTTTGTCTGGAGCTGGCCCAGAAAACAAAACAGCATGTAAGACCAAGGAAAAGATGCAGTCGGATCCACCACTGCCCTATGAGAACTCAGCGGCCTCCCACTGCACAATTATGGCGCAGGCTCTGGAGGGAGGAGGAGGGTGTCAGGGCCTCACTGGGTAATCCAGGCTGACTGAGAACTTTCTGTGTAGGCCAGGCTATCTGTGAATTTGAGATCTTCCCGCCCCAGTCTCTTGAGTGTATAAGATTATGTGGGGCTTTGACCGAATATGTACACGTACAACGTAAAACTGATGGTGCCACCTGCCAGAGAAACCAGCAAAAGACACAAGGATGACTGGCTTAACTAAGCGACTCTGCCAGGTAGAGCTCCACACACTAACAAACCTGCACGTGAGCACCCCCACGGGAAAAAGGTAAATGGTCGCCTGAACCGCCACGCATGGCTGATTTAGTCCTCAGCAGCCAGCCAAATCTTTAGTCAGCACCCTGTTTGTGGGAAGGCAGTATGGGACAGTAAAATAGTCAGGAATGTGTCCTGGAGCCAGACCGCCTGGCCCACACCTCGACCCTGTGGTACACCAGGGGGGTGATCTTTGCAATCTGTTACGCCATCTCTCAGAGCCTCAGTTTCCTCAGGAGAAAAACAGAGAAGAGTGGGATGTGGCTCAGTGGCAGAACACTTGCTTGGCCTGCGTAAGGCTCTGAGTTCCTTCCCCAGAACCACCGAAAAAGAAAAAAAAAGAGGAAGGGAAGAGAGGATGGAGGGTGGGACTGATGATAATGATGTCATAAAAGAATACAACTGCTTCTCCTAGACCATAATTGGGGAAACATGATGTCCTCTGTACCCTTGGCCTAGCACCTATGCCAGCTGCAGTTCCCCATCTGCTGGGGAGGGAAGGAAGGACATGACCTCTTAGAGCTTGTATCCACTTGGGATTCCTTCAGACACACAGACGGTGACACCACGTCCTCTCTGCCTGGCGTGTAAGCCAGAGGTCTCAAACCCTTGCTTTTCTTGTAGGACTCTTTCCTTAACACAGGGCTGCATGTGGAGAAGGCGGAGCCTCGTGTGCTACTCCCATGTCTTCCCCTGCCCTCAGGCAGCCGGTCTCCCACATCTCCTGGTGCAGTGACAGTTCTGCGTCCTACTGGCAGGCGACACCCTGTGCTTAGCAACTGTGCCCCTTACACCCTGCTCCAAGATCATCGCGTTTCAGCTACATCAAGTCAGGAAGCAGAGGGCAGTGAATGGGAACACAGGCTTTAGGTTTTGGGTCCCATTACTGCCATGTTGGGAAGATTTCTTATCTTCTCCATGTTTCATTTTCGTCCAAGCATCAGCTGGCCTTGAAGCCTCTACTGCCCAGGACGGAGAGCAGGCCACACATAGGAAG
This sequence comes from Ondatra zibethicus, assembly GCA_004026605.1. Classification (NCBI taxonomy): domain Eukaryota; kingdom Metazoa; phylum Chordata; class Mammalia; order Rodentia; family Cricetidae; genus Ondatra; species Ondatra zibethicus. Next base: position 116,294 of record PVIU01003948.1, read on the forward strand.
TGCTTAGAGATATCTCTGGCACACCGTCTGCTCAGAAGTCCATGTTAGGGCAATGAGCCTGGGATCCTGAAACTCAAAAGCACTGAGGATGTAGCTCTAGACCATATACTCAGGTTACCGTAGTGACACTAGGCCCTGCCAGGCCTGGGACTCCATATCACCCACATAAACACAGACATTTTATGAGGGGACTTCCTGCCAGAGGGTAGGCACATGAATTCAGATCAAGAAAAGGGGAGCTGATAGACAGGTCGGGCTATACAGCAATAGCCTACCCTTAGAAAAATGGAGACGGTGGTGGCAGAGATAGCTTTGATGAAACTGCACCCCCACCCAGGGAAACCCTGGCTTTATTACAGACATGAAGATTCTTTCCAGGCCGGCTCCAATCTGTTGTTCCTCCTGTCTCACAACAGGGGAGTCTCTAAGATGGGGTCACTAGTTGCAGCCACAACCAGAGACACGGTCTGATGAGCACCACACAGATAGGAACCAGAAGTTGAAGCCGGGTGGTGGTGGCGCACGCCTTTAATCCCAGCTCTAGGAAGGCAGAGGCAGGTGGAGCTCAGTGAGTTCGAGGCCAGACTGGTCTACAAGAGCTAGTTCCACAGCTACAGAGAAACGTTGTCTTGAAAAAAACAAAACAAAACAAAAACAAAAGGAACCAGAAGTTGAAAGTAAAGAGGCGGATCTCTGGTAGCTCGGAGCCCTGTATCTTGGAGCCAGCAGCAGCACCCTGCTGCATATAGACAAGGTCTTGCTATGTAGCCCAGGCTGGCCTTGAACTTGAGATCTTTCTGTCCCAGCTTCTATTTTCTTCATAGTACTGCAAGTACTATGATTATAGGAATAGGCTCCCATGGCCAGCAGATCGAAGCAGCTTAGTTCAAACTTCACCAGGAAGTCTCAGATCCTACAAATACACGTCTGTACCCCCTCCCCCCCCACACACTTTGGAATGCTGAGACAGTGTTTTTCTGTCTACTAGCTCTGGCTGTCCTGGAACTCACTTTGTAGACTAGGCTGGCCTTGAACTCTATTCCAGAGTGCTGGGATTTAAGGCTACGCCACCACGCCTGGCTAGGCTAAAAGTCCCTTTTAAACGTGCTAACATTTGCTGGGCCATGGTGGCACATGCCTTTGATCCCAGTATTTAGGAGGCACAAGTAGGCAGATCTCTGTGAGTCTGAGGCCATCTTGTTCTACAAAGCAAGTTCCAGGACAGCCAGAGCTGTATAGGAAGACCCTTCTCAGGAAAAAGAAAATAAAGATGCTAAAATTCAAACCCCTCTGAATTCCTCTAGTTGGGGGCTAGCTTGGAACGCTCAACACCTAATGCTTGGAACATGGCATCATTTCCAGCATGTAAGGAGAGCCATTGACCAAGCTGTCCGACTTCCTGCCTGAACAACTCGACGACTGGGGAGTCTCAGTGTTCTGAGACTACAAAGAGGCATATGGCTTCCAGGATCTTCCCCGCCAGCACCGCAGATGCAGCCTAGGGGAAGTGGCCGGGCTTCCCCATGCTGCAATTCCCACAAGCTGACAGAGGGATTGCCGACAGCCCATCTGGTCCCAAAACCTCCGCTGGGCAGAGTGGTTTGGAACACCCTTTTAATAACAGGCTGGAAAAGCTAAAGAAATGGCTATAAGTTTCCTCTGACAACAGGACAAATAGCCAATCTGAGGCCCCAAAGGCAGTCACATCTAGTGGGGGATAAAGTTTCTGTGGCTTGTGTCATTGTGGATCTGTTGATAGAACTGGAAGAGCGTTCCTGTTTCCCACCAAGCACTACCCTTTTGCTTAGACATGAGGACCTTGGTCTGTACCCTTCTTTAAGAGACATGTCACCACCGAGTGGTGGTAGTGCACACCTTTAATCCCAGCACTTGGAAGGCAGAGGCAGGCGGATCTCTGAGTTTGATGCCAGCCTTGTTTACAGAATGAGTTCCAGGACAGCTGGGGCTACACAGAGAAACCCTGAGAATGACGGACGACCATTTTGAAAGAGGACCATGCCTTGAAGATTTGGGGATCTGCTTGTCCAGGCAAGGTTACCTCCAACCTGCTCCCCCTTAGCTGGAAGGTGGTAGATGGAACCAATTTACCCCAATTGACCCAGCTCTTGAGGCTCCATAGTAAGTACACGGCAAACATTTACAAGAGCAGATAAAAAGGCTTTGCAAAAAATGGGCCAGTGAGGCTTCTCTGTTAGTTGTTTTTTGTTTTTAAGATTTATTTTTATTTTATGTATATGGGTGTTTTGCTAGTGAAAGACCCGGATAAATCCAGACCCCTCTAGCAGGAAAAGGAGAGCCAAAAAAAATCTAGGTTAGCTGGGTCAGTGACCCTGTTTCAGGAACTAGCTGAAGATAAAGTTAGATTATAATCTTGAGAATAAACAGGGAGTTACCCCCTTGTGATGATCACTGGTATTTTCGGAATTTTCCAATGACGCCCTCCCCACCCCCTTTGGATTACTGGGTTGTGGTTTCTTCCCTTAAAACCCCCTTCTCCCAGCTACTCAGGGTCGAACTTCTCCCCTGAGTGGGCTGAGTCTCGGCCCCACAGCTCTGGTACTTGTCAATAAACCTCGTGTGATTGCAGCAAGGACGGTCTCTTGTGAGTTCCTGGGGGGTCGTGTTATCCCGAGACTTGAGTGAGAGTCTCCCCGACCTGGAGGTCTTTCACTAGCATGTATGTCTAAGAAACACGTGTGTGCCTGGTAGCCCAAGGGCCAGAAGAGGGCATCAGATTCCTGGAACTGGAGTTAGGGATACTGTGAGCTGCCATATGGGTGCTGGGAATCAAACCTTCGTCTTCTAGAAAGGCAGCCAGTGCTTTTAACAACTGAACCATCTCTTCAGCCCCTCTAGGATTTTAAATTGAAAAATAAATCATACCAAGAAAACTTCTGTGTCTGAAAACAGACACCCATCTGTTTCCTCTCAGAAACAGCGTTAGCTCTGGGGACAGCACCACAGGGCTCTCCCAGATGCCTCAGGTCTCACCGGCTGACAAGCCAGGGCCTCACAGCAGCGGACTGATTTCCTACAAACCTTCAAAGAGCCCAGCACTTGTCGGGAGCATTTCCCATATGCTGCCGCCCCTCAGCCACTCCACCACCGATGGGAAAGAGACACTGGACAAACTGGAGGTGAGGGATCTTTAGCAGTGATCCACCAAGTCAACAGCAAGAGGGAATCCCATCCTTCCAGAATGTGCCCACCACCACACAGGGCTTGCCACCAAAGTCCATTTTAGTCCTCACTGAAGAGAACTGAGAAGTTTCCACACCCTGATAAGCCTCTCTGCCGATGCAGCAATCCAAATTGACCAAATCAAACCAAATTAGAAAAAGCCCAGGTTTAATGGGTAAAATGTCTTTCCAACCCTCTCCTCCTCCCCCCGCCCTGTCTGAGAGGAGCCAGGAAAAGGGGGACCGAAAAACCAAGTGTCTGTTTTCTGGGGTGCAGTGTAAATACCCCGTGGGAGTGGTCTTGGGCATCTCTAGGGGAGGGGTCATCACTTGGCTGGCTTTCTGAGATGTTGGCAGGATTTGGAAAGGAATGTGGGAGGGGGTTTAGAATGGAACTTCCACTAGAACATTCCAGACTCTGGATATATGGATGCCAGGGGCTCGTGGTGAAGCTTCCACCCCAACATTCCAGACTCTTTGGGTATACGGGTGCCCGGGGCTGGAGTGAAGCTTCACCAGAACAAGTACCTGCAGGGAACCAAGCCCTTTATCTTTAGTGCCTTCTGTGGAAGGTGCTTAAGAAACACCCGAAATGTCTTCAGGCCAACAGAGTGTGCTAGCTGCTTCTCACACGTGACTCCACAGACGAAGCCTGAGAAGCAACCGAGCCACTATTGTACTTCACACATTCATCATGGTTCCTAAACAGCTACTCACTGAGCTGCAATCCAAAACAGAAATGGAGCAGATAGCCTCACAAAGTTGTGTAGCTTCCAGCAGATCAGGAATGCGATTGCATAACGCCTCCTAAACCAAATGCTATAAATTACAAGCCAGCGGGGCCCAGCTTTTCCATATCGGCTCTCCAAAATGAAAATAAGAGCAGGAAGCGAGGTTTGTGTAAATGGCGGCAATGTTTATCATTTCAGCGCCACCCATACCTGTCCCACCATGGTGCCATTAGCACTCAGCGCGGCACTCTTTCCAATTTCCTTCTTGATTGTTATGTCAAAATCTGTCCCCTCTGCCTTCTCTGGCTGCTTACAGAGCTCTGTTTTCTTGGCAGAACTTTCTGAGTACCCAGTTATAAATCCCTTGTTACCACTTTCCTGCTTCAGGAAGTCCCCACTGAGCACAGGCCAAATGACAAGGAGGGGAAGCATTTACAGTGATGTGAGAAATTCCCGCGTCTGCAGGGATGGAGATCAAAGATAATCCTAAACACTGGGTCTGCAAGGAGCCTGGCATGTGAAGGCCCTCCATAAACTGGGCTGGATTGGTCCAAGATGGTAACATCACCTCACTGGGAAGCCAGCATAGCATGCTAGGCGCCTCCTCGGCTCTGAAAACGCCATCAGCCACACTGCCACGGGGCCAGCTGTGTCCAGAGTGAAAAGCTCAGATCCCATCCTGAGAAGCTGTGATTGCCACGTCCCAAGATGCCTTTATATAGAAACAGACTGTGGCCTGCATTGTTCCCCTCTACCAGTCCTTGAAAGGGTTCCATAGCACAATGAAATAAGGAACAGCAGGGAGAAAGAGAGGGAGGTAAATTGTTTGGAAACTAGAAGACGGGGTGGAAAAGATGAAATTCAAGACAGATGTGTGTGAGCCACAAACATATGTCCTTGAATTGATGCATCCAAAGGATTCGTGTAGAATAAGGGGAAAAGAGCAATGTACGAAATACAGAAATAAATACAGAAACAGGAGTAGGCATGGAATGTGGTGTTGCGCTCCCCTCTTCTCACAAAGAAACATCAATTTACTTCTCTCTTTTTGCTAAATAATGCCATCATAAAAATCGAGTCTGAGAAGGATCCACGATGAAACACTAGTAATGAAGCAGAGGTTGATTCAAGTCCCTGTCACTCTCAAAAGGATGTCAACCACCAACAATTTATTTCCAATTACTGAGTGTTGTTGTTTTGAATCTCTAAAAGGCACTGATGCAAATAATAGTATTTGCCAGGTTCATGCCTAGCCATGACCAAGCAGGAAATTTAAATGGGTGTTTCCATCAAGATACAAACATTTGAGACTCAGGCTGGAAAGCCATTTTTACAATGCAGTAAACAGCTAACTCAAACCCCCCCCCCACACACACAGTTGCTTCCAAATGCCCCATGGAGAGAAAGAAAACATAAATAGCCAGTTCCCCCTGGTTAGTATCTGTTTAGGATGAAGGTGACAAGAGGACTGGGTTCACCTGGACGATTGAGCACCGCATCTCAGGATGCAGTTGGCAGAAACTCCAGTCTGTGTCATGCAAACGCCTTGTGCTTTGCCATCAATAGGTATTTAATGAACAACTAAATCCAACTATTTGCGCCAGATGGTGCAGGGACAGAAATTTAGATGGGACTCTGAGTCTTTAAGGGAAGAGAGCCTAATAATTAAGTATGCAAACCAGTTTCCTCTTTAGCCACTCTCTATGAGGTGTCCTTCCTGCCCCAAGTCACCCTGCTAGCAACTCACTTCTTCCCTGAGCTCCAGCCCCAGGCTACAGGTGACTACAGCGGATACATATGGACACTCGGACTTAAATGTGATCATTCTCTCTCCTGGAAATGTAGACAAGGAAACAAAGACGAATTCAGTAAGATGAGAGGTGTGGGGGTTGGAGAGCTGGCTCAGGGTTCAGTCCCCAGCATGTACATGGCGCTCACAATTGTCTGTGGCTCCAGCCCCGGGTGGTTCAGCACCCTCTCTGCCTACCGGTGGTGCATAGACATAAATGCAGGCAAAGCACTCAAACACATGACACAAAAATAAATCTAAAAAAAAGATCAGTGGTAGTTGCAGGCTACCGGAGGACACCACATTGATCCTCTTAGGCCTTGGGACAATCTCTCCCTCCAAGCTCTTGGTCTCTGGCAGCGAGTTAGCCAGAGAATGATCATTTCCTAAGTGTAGTGGGCACAGGAGCAAGGGAGATGCTGGTAGATGCCAGGAAGAGGAAGACAGGCCAGACGCTCAGGGCAAGGGCAGACAGGACAGAGAGGAAACAGCAGGAGGAAGGGGTGGCATCAAGACCTTAGAGAGGAAGAGAACAGAGAGGAGCAAGGACAGTGACTGCAGCCCCAACAGGGTCCAAACCAGACCTGGTGTCTGGTCCTGCTGCGTCCCAGCTGCACTCCATTTCCTGATCCGAATACCCATGGGGTTAACGACGACGAGTCAACCCAATCTGCTTCTGCCAGCCAGAGTGAGTTTCTGTTCCTTGTAAACAACTCCTCAGACAGACATGGGGGATGTCAGTGTAGAGAGAACTCCTCAGACAGACAGACTTGGGGGATGTCCGTGGAGGGAGAACTCAGACAGACATGGGGGATGTCCTTGGAAGGAGAAATCCTCCCTGCTTCATGCAGAAGTGAAGGATAGCCCAAACTACCAGCACTCTGGGATCTCTCAAAGGCCCTTCTGGCATAAAGCAGCCCTTCTCCCCCATCCAGAGCAGACCCATCCAAAACACACCAAGCCCTATGCATACTATGAGATTTTTGTTATATTTTTCTTTTTGTACACAAATTTAATACCCTCTCTATCTTAACTAATAACTTACCATATGCTTTGTCCAGTTTTGCAATTTGAGGCTCCAAAGCGTATCTTGAATTCATTTCCCTTCAAAAGCTCACCAAGAGCAGACTCACTCCCGTGATGGGTCTTGACGACTTTGGGATTTGTTTTTGTCTTTCCTTATTAACAAATTTTCACTTTTCACTTAAAAGAAGCACTGTGAGGCCTCTTCTCCTTGGCATATCTGAATTACTACTGTGGTGCTTTAGGGCAATTATTAACTAAAGTAAGGGTTATTTGAATAAAAGCACGGCTGTCCCCAACAATCTGCCTGCTGACAAAGGGGGTTCTGAAGAGACTAACGGGAGGGTAGCATATACAACATGAACATGCAGGGTAACAGATGAGATCGTACAAAATGTCATCATACAACTTCAGGAGAGCGTGCAGTTTAAGACAGCTGCTCCCTTTTAGAGTTCTCCATGTAATGTTTCAGATTGTGGGGAACTGAAACTTATGGAAGGCAAAACTTCAGATATGAAGACCACTATATTATTCTTCTGTGTACCTGGGGCTCTAAGGAAGACACCCTTCCTCATGCTGGGGGTGCAAGATGATTTGCCTAAGATGACAGAACAAATTAGTTCCAGGACCACCTCACTCTGTGCCAACCACCAGCCCTAGAAACGCAGTACTTTTAAAATGTAAGCTGAAAATATAATTTGCATGTCATACTATGCAGATGTGAGAAAAATCAGTCTCCTCTCAGACTGTGGCTCCATGGGAAGGTAGCTGTGAACAAACCCCAACTTGCCAAGAAAAACTATTCCTTTATGTCCCCCAATTGTGAATCCTTCTCCAGACAGCTCTGTCTCCAAGGTATACCATCCTAAAGCTGAGGGTGGAGGTAAGAAAGGCTGGGGCTTCTTCCACAGACAAGATGAATACATAATTACAAAAAATAAAACAAAACCAACCACCCAAACAAACAAAAACCCAAAGAGATAGGCACATGCCTATAATCCCAGCAACTATAAGAGGCTGACACTGTAGGAGAACCATGAGTTCAGCCAACCTGGGCTACATAGTGAGTACCAGGTAAGCCAGCACTGTCTAGAAAGACTACTCCTCAACAAACAAACAAACAAACAAACCAATGCATGTCTTCTACAACACACTCGCAAGATGGCTTCTGTTGTGACGCTGGGAATGTTTTACAGAACCTTGCACAAATCATGAGGGTGTGCTCTACTCCTCAGTTACATCCCCAGCCCAACGTATGCTCAACATGTGACAGCGAGCAGTGATGGGGAAACTATCAACCAGTCACATCTAGCTGGAGTGTGGCTACATCATCTCCCCCTTTTGTCTAAACAAGATCGATCCAAACCCAACACAGCTATATACAATAGGAACAGATACCAAATATAAAATTACAAACAATAAACAATATTAAGCAAGGAATGCATAACAAAAGTTTTACTAAACATTCTATTTCAAGGAGTCTAACTATTGCATTGAAATTAAGCTTGGCTAAATCATGAGGAAGGTAACTACAATAATCTAATCTTCAACTCCATCAAAGATCTGAGAAGGGAAGCAATATTACTTGAGTGAACAGGAAGTACAATTGAGAAACTTCCAAAATGTGCAACAAATGACAGAGACAACTGACTACCTGGGCAATCATCCAAAGTCTCATTTGTAATGTTGAAGTAACCAACTTTGGCTAAGGCCTAAAGTAACGGACATACCACTTTTAAAGGCAAGAAACTTTTCAAAACTATCTTACCCTGTCTTGGCAGGATATGACAGTCCTGTTTTATCCATTTACAGATACTCTGTATCTCTGTCAGTGGTTGAGATATGGGCATTTCTTTGCCCAAAGTCCAGTTCTGCCAAGAAGAAAGGCTCCAGGTGGAGTGTCTTTGGTGTTCAACATTCCCTCGGGAATAAACTGGTGTTGCCAGGAGCGATTGTGTCTCACTACCACAAAACTCTAAGTTAGATTAAAGGCCATATTCTACAGCTCCTTAAAGAGGTTGAAAATTATCTATCTATACTGAATATAATCTCCATGTATCTAAAGAACCTGATTAGTCTAATTATAAATATGACAAACATAGATGACTATTGATCTATAATTCTCAATACCTATCTAACTTAAAGACTAATACAATAAACAACTGTGCAATAAATGAGGACAATGACCTTCAAATGTAAACAATGTATAAGTATCTTGATCAGAGGTAGTAATGTACACTGCAGTATGGTAAATATATGTCAATACATAAACAATGTTTTAAACAGAGGTGGAAGCATACATGCATACAATATTCAATATAATTTAACTTTGTATCAATATACAAAAATCTATACCAATATAATTGTCTAAAAACAATAACTCACAAATACCAATCTATTATCCCATCATCCAATTATCCCTTTTTTTGTTAAAAAGATCCCTGAGCCTATAAAATTCCTCCCCCATCCGTCAACTGTATACCAATTATAATCAACCCCTAAATGATGTCCCTAAGCCTGAGAGCAAACTTTGCTGGGAGAGGGGACTTCGTCCTCTCAGTGGCAGGCACAGCAGGTCCCCAGCTTCAGTGTTAAAGGTCCAGGCCAAGTGTGCCAGCACCTTCCCATAGGTTGCTTCTAGAAGCCATGGGTGCCACAGAACCCACACGGACAGCACATAGTTTCTGAGATTGAGACAGAAGCCACTTTCTCCTCCATGAGAGGAACGTCCCCATGAATCAGACCTTGGATACTTCCGCAAATCAGTTGCTTAGCAAACCAAGTGCTGTGGCCTTCTGAGCAGAAACCACACACAAATGAGTTCTCCATGAGGAAAGCTGGCTTTCTGGGACACGCTGGTCATTTTAAAGAGCACAATAATCCTGTCAGCCTTCAGCAGGACCGAACTGTTAAATGTCAACACATTTCAGACTGTTCTCCGGACCACCCATACTAGAGTCTTGTGTCCAAAAGCAGAGAAATTTGGTGGGAAAGCCAGGCACTGGCACCCTCGCGTTCTGTTGGTTGAACAACAGGGGCCCCTGTGCTCCTCCAGGCTTCCAAGCTGAGAGAGCAATGCCAACAGGCAGGGAGTGGGGTGAGCTAAGCCCTGTGGAGGCCCCCATACAAGGAGTGCTTAGAGATCTGGGAGCAAGGAGAGAGGCTGTGATTGAAAAACAACGAGAGGCTGGAGAGACAGCTCAGTGGGTAGGGGCGGTCGCTACTCTTGCCGGGGACCTGGGCTTGGTTTCCAGTCTCCCTATGATGGTTCACAACCATCCATGACTCCAGTCCCAGAGGCTTTGAAACCTTCTGACCTCTGCAGGTACCAGGCACACACCTGGTGTACGTATATATGTACAGACAAAACTCTCGCACACATAAAATTAATCTATTAAAAATTCAAATAAACAACAACAGAGTCCCCTCGTCCCCACTTCATGAAGGGCAGATAGGAGGACAGAGGTGTGAAATCACTGGACTTCAATATATTTTCACTTCCCTGAGAGTGCTCCCCCTACTTCCCCATGCTCCATACCTGTCAGCTGGGGAAACCATCATCCCTTATTGGCTTACTGTGCCACTTAAACCAGATGCTGCCCCTACTCCAGTGCCCCAGTCACTGGGCACAGTCACAAGTATAGTCTGCACCACGACCCTCCCTGGGCACAGTCACAAGTACAGACTGCGCCACGACTCTCCCCGGGCACAGTCACATGTACAGCCTGCACCACGACCCTCCCTGGGCACAGTAACATACACTGTGCGCCACGACCCTCCCCGGGCACAGTCACATGCACAGTCTGCGCCACAACCCTCTCAGTTGCTTATTTTGCTTTAAATAGATTCTTTCTAAAATACAAAATTTATCTGAAAGAAAACTTTGCACTGCTTATCCTGAACAGAGGGTTAATGCCAAAATAAAAAGAGGAGAGCTGGCCCTGTAGCCTGCAGAAGGCACTGTGGAGTTGCCTTTCTGAACTAGGGAAAGATTGCTGAGTTCTCCAGGAGTTTAACGATGAAGCAGTTCATCAAGATTTTCTGGTGATAGAAGCAGAGACTTGGAAATGCAGAGTGGAAAAAGCACGTTGTAGTCCAGGCGGGGGTGCCAATCCCAGTAATAGCCCTCCACCTTAAACTCCTGAGGCCTGGTGCCAGCCCAGGCTATGGTGAAGGGAAGAAGAATCTGGTGGGCTGGCCAGAGAGTGAAGCCTGTGGATTCAGTCTGAGTTCTGCTGCCCACTTGGGGCACCCAACACCACCTCCCCACGTCACTTGGGGTCCATCATAGCCATTGTCAGGTCACCATGAAGGGACCTGATAAACTCACCCATCAGGAAGCGCGCCAGGGTCCTTCCTGCCCACAGCTGTGTCTTGTTCCCTAACACTTTTGTTGTTCTCTCTACCTCCAGAAAAATCTAGGCGGGAATAGGCGGACCAACTTCTACTTGAAGTCCAAAAGATTTGAGGAGCAAAAACCCTACTTCCTTTCTTCCCTCAGAGAGCTCCCAGAGCTTAGAGTTGGTCTATAAGTTGGAAGCATGTGGAGCAGAAAGCAGAATTGGGGGTGGGTATAGAAGAGAGGGAGGGAAGGCAGCCCCGGCCAGAGTAAGGTTGTGGATCTCTGAAGAGTCGAGGCTGTGCCAAACCTGTCTGTGCCCCCAACCCCAAGGCTTGGCATTATCTCTAGCACAAAAGAGCAGGAAAAGGTTTCACGAATAATGTTTAACACCGTATTCCCATAGGGGTCCCCGCATCAGAATCCCCAGGAATGGGGCACACAGATTTCTAAGCTCCCCATAATCTCATTCTGGGGCCAGGGTGAATCTCAAAATTATAAAATTTAAGTGAGGTTCCAAGTGAGTCTCAGACCCACTAAGTCTGAGCCCCATGGGCTCTTTGGTGCATGGGCCCCTTTAATGGTTCCTGGCTTCCTGTCCCCTGGTTGGCTTCCACCCATCTGAAGATCTGAGATCAGGCACCTCTTCTTTGGGGGAGCCTTCTGGGTCTGCCCGCTGCCTATGCTGAATTCGATCAGGCCCCTCTGGCTACGCAGGCCCTGTTCTCTATGATTTATAGCAGTTCTACCTCCTACTCAGTGTCACTTGGTGGGTCAGGGTCTTCCTTGCTGGGCTACAGAACCCTGTGGGAACCCTTTCCTCACCCATGTTTCTTAGCTCCCAGCCTCGGCCCACTGGGACAGTGACTGCGCATGAGTCCCAAGAGGCCATTTCTATTCTGCTTCCCACCTCAATCCCTCTTCCCTTCCCTTTCTCCTCAAGGGCAGGGAGTCGAGCTCAGGGCCTCACACTCATGCACCTAGCAAGTGCTCTACACGGAGTCACTCTACTGGTCCCTTTTTAAATTCTCATTTTATTTTTGAGACAGGGTCTCACAGTGTAGCCTTGAAATCTGCTGCATAGACCAGGCTGGCCTTGAATTCACAGAGTTCCACCTGCCTCTGCCTCCTGAATGCTGGAACTAAGGCAGGCGCCACCATGTCCAGTGAAAATTTTATTTCATATTTTAATCTATACATTTTTTTAACATTTTAAACAAAGATCTATTTTTTTATTTTACACATATGAATGCTTTGTTTATGCTCACCATGTGTATCTCTGGTGCCAGAGGAGGTCAGAAGATAACATCAGATCCCCAGGAACAGGATTACAAACAGTTGTGGGCTGTCATGTGGGTGCTGGGAACCGAACCCAATCCTCTCTACACGCACAGGGATGCTCTGAGCCATCTCTCCACCCCTTAAACTTTAATTTTGAACAGAACTTTGCTAAGTGGCCCAGGCTGGCCTCAAATTTGTGATCCCCCATTTCTGCCTCCAGAGGAGCTCAGACTGTAGGTATGAGCCACCGTGCTGACACACACCTCATTGTCAGTGAAGTTTTGTGGGTGTCTGAAAAGTCCTTGTGGTAGCGAGTCCCTGAGAGAAGCAGCCCTGCTGTGGAGGGAGTTTGGAATCCCTCAAGTTCTGATCCTCCCATGCTCGCCTGAGCGGGGTTTCAAGCTCTGAAGGTGTTTTATATTCAAAAAGAACAAGAAGAGAGGCAGCCCCTGCTATCTCCAGTCTGATTGTACACTAGGGCTTCAAAGTCTGTGGAACAAGTGCTCATGGTTTAAGCTTAGCGGCCTATGGTGACCTGGGAGCTCACTCTCCGAGGTCAAGAATTGGAAAGGGAACATTTTCTATCTAACCCAAGACAGCTTCTCAAAGGCTAGTGAAAACTTGCCTATTACCTCAGGATTGAAACATGGATAGAATTTCCCCAGATCCCATAAGCTTTGTTGAATTAGTCTCTGTCTGTCTGTCTGTTTCTTTCTTTCTGAAAATATGTCCCAGAAGAAAGCAATCCTCTCATTCTTCAACAAGTACAGGCCTGGTCCCTTCGGATCCACCACTAGTTCTGGCAGCCAAAATACCCACAATGTTTAGCTCTGCCATGGGATATGTAGAATAAATTAAGTTTAAGGGGGAAAATCATAAAACAAGCCTCCGAGCCTACAGACTGTGTACCTTGGCAGGGGGAATGTGTGTGTTACAACAGATACATCCAGCGAGCCAGAGAGCTCAATCAAAACCAGAGAAAATGATTCCTGTCAGAGAGGCAGACAGCTTCGAGGCTGCTTCTTGGGGAGATGCAGACACCGGGGCCAACCTCACCTTGCATCTGCCAAAGTTCCTCTCCATGAGGCCGAGGAATGGAAAGGCCTCCAACCCTGACCAGCAGCAGATGGACAGCCCAAGGCTCTGGCTTTGTGAGCACAACGCCTCCACGAGATGCCCCAGGGAAGCTTAGGACTCTAGGACAGGGTCTCAGAAGGGAGCCTACCCGATGGGAAATACAGCACCACAGATCTGCCTTTATCCTGCGGCTGAGCCTGCCCTGCCTCTGGGTGGTCAAGTTTACATGGACCAAGGCAGACGCTGGCTAATTAAGTCTACGAAGCCCAGCCACACCATCCACAGGAGCCCAGGACTTCTCTAAGGTGGGGGGACCCAGCCCTGACAGAAGAGATGCCAGTAATGCTGACTGGCTACTTTGCCAATTGGGAACAGTTTCTTTTTCTTTTTCTTCAAAACATGGTTTCTCTGTAGCTCTGGACCTGTCCTGGAACTAGCTCTTGTAGATCAGGCTGGCCTCTAACTCACAGAGACCCGCCTGTCTCTGCCTCCTGAGTGCTGGGATTAAAGGCATGATTAAAGGCGTGAGCCACCACCGCCCTGCTTCTTTTTCATTTTATTATTGTTTCTTTTCCTTCTTTTTGGGGGGTGGAAGTGTTTTTGTTTTTTCTTTATTTTGGTGAGTTCATCATTGTTTTTAAGAGCCATGGCCTCTAAGTCCTGATCCTTCTGCCTCAGCCTCCCAAGTGCTGACCTGACACCTTGTTTGTCAGTGGGGGTTTTCCAGGCTGATGTCTTATGTGGGGCAGGCTACCTCATGCTTTTGTGGCAACCCCGCGCCTCCACCTTTAACCACACTGGGGAAACCCACCAGATACCCGTTGTTATGCTGTAGATTTTATGGATCTTTGCACCTTTGGGGAGGGAAAGGTCATGAGCAGAGGGTATGACTTCATCTCCAGGCTATTAAGGTTGCGACCCAGGATGCAATCCCCTGTAGAGCTGTGGGCACAGAGATTTTATCCTGGAGGCCTGGCCTCAAACAGATTCAAATAGGTTTCCATCCCAGTTTCTCTTCTTAGAAACTGGTTTGTAAGGACCAAAGAGCTGGCACCATTCAACAACCCAATGTATAAGCAAATCTTATCATATGTGAAAAAAGTTTGGCATCTCCAGGGGAACAACTGACCTTGCTGACTATGTCGGAAAGGGTCATCACCAGTATTCTAAAGAAGAGTAATGACTTTCACTTGACACTTGCCCAACTTTTACTTGATTTTGGCTTAAGCTATAAGTGAAGCAACAGCCCCCAAAAGCTTCTTCTTTTGCCTAAAAAACAGCTTTTGCATGTAAGTGTGTGTGTGCGCACACGTGCACGCGCAGAGGACAGCTTTTGAGAATCTGTTCTCTCCTTCCACCATGTGGGCTCTGGGTATTGAACACAGGTCCTCAGGCTTGGCCTTTACCCACTGACGCATCTTACTGGCCCACCACTTCCTTTAATCACAGCATAAATAATTTATCTCTAAGAGTCCACAGGGAATGGGGATCAGAGTAAGACAGTCTGATAAGAGTTCTCTTTCTTGCTGAAAGTGACCGAACACTTTTACACTCTGCTTTTTTTTTTTTTTTTAATTATTACTGGGGGCAGGGGCACTGTGGAGGGTGGAGGACAGCTTTGTGGAGCCAACTCTCCCCTTCTGTTTTCACATGGGTTCTGAAAGTTAAACTGAGGGCACCAGGCTTGCATGGCAAGCACCGTAACCCACTGTGTCATCTCAGTGGCCCCATGCTCAGAATCTGTCCAGCTTTATACCCTGTCATCTGAGTGGAAGCTGGGAGCACAGGCGGAGCTTAGCCAATCAACTTGGGACCGGGAAGTGAGAGGCGGGAAAGCAATCAGGGTCAGGACCAAATTATTCCAGGAAATATGCTCAGATGCAGTGCCTCATCTACATTGTGCCTTTAAGATGAGAACCCCTGAATGTGATCCCCACTCCCCGGGTCTCACTAGGTAGCCTAGGCTGTCCTTGAACTCAGAGATCAACCTGTTTCTGCCTCCAAATGCTGGGATTAAAGCACCACCAGGCTCGGCTGGCCCCGAACCATATTTAATGGAACCTGTTTAGATGTAAAATAGATAGCTTAGATGTAAATAAATAGCTTAGATGTAGATAGATAGCTTAGGTGTAGACAGATAGCTTAGGTGTAGGCAGATAGCTTAGGTGTAGACAGATAACCACGTGGGCTGATGTTTGGAAGCTACACAGGGAAGAGGATAAAGACACTCCCTAAATCACCAAAAGAGCTGAGATCAGAATAAGAGGCAGTCTCCAATGAGGTCACTTGGAGTTTAGGGGATTTTTGGTTTGGGTTTTAATTGCTTGTAAGAGCTCCTAAATGTCAAATAAAGACCAAGAATGTGAAAAGTTAACTTCCCTGAGATGTTTATTCAAAAGATAAAAATTTGTTCCCTGTAACACTTAGGCAGGAGGGAATTAAAACTAGACGTTGGAGGGGGAGGAAAGAGAAACCTATTGCTCAAACACAAACCAGCAGCTGCACTCCCACCCTCGGGAGAAGCCATTTCCCCACTCAGCCACAATCCATCACCAGCCTTGCAGATCTGCTGGGGCCACAGCAGTCAGTTCATCAAAGGTGACCGAAGGGACCATCCAAAGCCGACCCCAAAGCTTCGCTCGACCTGAAGCGCTTGCCTCATGTTCTCCAACTGTCCTGCAGGATTGTCTACCATCCAAACAGTTACCACGCTAATGAAGAGACTGAGTGGGGGACCATGGGGGATTGCTTCTCGCAAGTTTCCTCTGGTCACCAGTAAGCAAGAGGCAGAACCTGTGTGTGCCACAAAGAATAGATCCCCCCCCACACACACACACAGGGATTGACCAACACCACATAAGACCACAAAAGATAAATCAGAAGCTAAGGGCAGTGGTCACGTCTGCGTCGAGCAAGAGAAGTAAAGCTTCTCTTAGCACATCAGCATATTGTTGCATGCAGGTCTGACTTCAACAACAGATTTGAAACCCTTTATTTATGCACATGTGTGTCTGCCTTGCATGTGCGCATGCACATGGCAGGCATTGGATTGCCTGGAGCTGGAGTTACAGGTGTTGTAAGATGCCTGAAGTTAGTGCTGGGAATTGAACCGGGTCCCGTGGAAGAGTAGCAAGTACTGTTAACCACTGAGCCATCTCTCCAGCCCCTTGGCTTTTGAACTTCATAGGTATTTAGTATTATAAGAACAAAGATAAAATCACGAGGGAGAAAAACAAACTGTAAAGTCGAGTAGGAGCAGCATGTTATGAAACTGACTGTGAAAGCTGCCACTGCACAACGCACAGAGCGCAGGTGTGTGCATCCTGCGGACAGCGCTCTAACGCTTGCTCTTAGGTTTACATGACATTTAGTACAAAGAGCTAAATGAGTCTTGCACTTTACCTGGCTGGGTTACTGACGGGTGCTGTTCAAGGTTCTCACCATGGCAGAAGGAGCACAGAAACACAGAATGGAGAGCAAGGAGAGCCCCTGGGATGCTGGTTCTGAACTGGACATCTCAGGATGGGTTTAAGCTTTGAGAAAATATTTAATTTTCTTAGCACTTTCTCCCATGTCTGGAAGCAGCGGCGAACCTAGCAGTGAGCCTCCGCCTATGAAATTCCTGGGTTTAAAAACAGGTTCATCAAACCACGCAGGTCTTCCTAGAGAAAGAGTTGATTCCCAGGCTGGGATCAGGGCAAGAACAGCCCACTGGGTGTGAGAAAAGCCAGAAAAGCACAGTGCTTTGAGACGGCTAGGGACAAGTTAAAAGGCTCAAGGGCCACCCTGAAAAGACTCTTTCTCTCCAAATTTGAGATAATTAGAGCAATAAAATATATTGAAGTTAATGGGATATAGCAACTGAATAATACTAGTTAAAAAAAAAAAAACCCATGAGTCCAAAGTGACAAGAGAGGGGCACGGGGCCTTTGTAAAGCGCAAGCTGATGCGTGTGGGAGCAGCAACGTTCTGCAGTGACCCACGGAAAACAGACGGAGGCCCACACTGGGAATGAAATATTCAGTGGCTTAAAGTCCCACAGCACCAACTGCCTGTGACTCCAGAGACAACACCTCAACCAAGCACTTCCACTGGTCGTCACTGATGAACAATGAAACCCAGTGAGAGGTACACATTGCCTCCAGTGTCTCACTATGTAGCTCTGGCTGTCCTGCAAGTCATATCTGCCTGCCTCTGCCTCCTAGATGCTGGAATCCTATGACCTAAAGTCTGAGCGCTCACACCCTTTGAAAAATAAAAAAGCCCACAAGCTCTCACTATACAGTTCCAGCTGACCTGGAACTCATGGCCCTGCTCCAGTCTCTCAGGGGCTAAGATAACAAGTGTGTTCCACCATGAAGGTTTTCCCTTCTGACCTTCTTGACATAAAATAAATAAATAAATAAAAGCATTTGATCTGAATCCAATCTCAAAGAAACAACATAATAAATTTAGAATGTGGAAATTTCTACAAGACAACTGACCTACGTCCTTCATGTGATGTTGAACTTCCTGGATATGACGGACATTGTAAAGGGGACACACTTGCTCTGGGAAGTTACATGCTGAAACGTTTATGAGGAGAACATCATGAAGAATGCATTCCATTTTCACAGACTTAGTGGGAAAGCCATAGCCAGAGGTTCAGAGAGCTTGTTCTCTGGCTGGTACAGCAGCATCTCAGAAAGCAGGGTAGCAACTGTTTAGAGCTGGTGACTGGAAGTGAGGGGCACATTGTGGGTTTGCACTGCTCAGGTTTAAAAGTTCCCCAAATGAAAAAGTTGGGAGTTGGATTGGCAAGATAGCTCACTGGGTGAAGGGCTGGCTGCTGAGACCTGAGTTCAATCTTCCAGATGCAGTGGAAGGAGAGAGTGACCCCTACAAGTTGTCCTCTGACCTCCATATACACAACATGGTTCACACATGCCTGAATGCACAGCACTCCTGCACACATGCAAGCCACCCACACACACTAACAATAAATTTTTTAAAAAATTTAAGTTGGGAGTGCTGGGCAGAGTGATGCATGCCTTTAATCCCAGCACTCAAGAGGCAGAAGTAGATGAATCTTTCAATTTCAGGCCAGTCAGGGCTACATAGTGAGATCTTTTCTTTACTTTCTTTCATTCTTCTTTTTTTTTTTTTTTTTTGAGACAGGATTTCTCTGTAGCTTTGAAGCCTGTGGAACTCACTCTGTAGATCAGGCTAGACTTGAACTCACAGAGATTTGCTTGCCTCTGCCTCCTGAGTGCTAGGATTAAAGGCATGCACCATCATTGCCGGGCGGACAACTTTTTGAAGTAAGTTGAAGTAAATTTTCTCCTTCTACCTTTGCATGGGTTCCAGGGTCAAACTCAAGTCATCCGGCTTGCATAGAAAACGCCTTTACCCCACAAACAATGACACCAGGACCTATCTCTTCTGCATGTATTAACTTTTTGAGAACCGAGTCTTTTTGAATGCACTCCTTCCTAGGCCAGGAGGGATGGGGGTGGGCCTTGGACTTCCAACAGGGCAGGGCACCATGCCCTCTTTCAAGGAAGAAGGGGGAGGGAGGAGGGGTGGGGGGTAGTGGGAGGGGACCGGGA